>JAQFZC010002380.1:0-23417 GCA_034695205.1 Dicyrtoma fusca | reverse complement strand
AAGAAGCATGGACGCATCTCTCTAATTTAATTGCAAAAAACATTTCGTTTTTTATAGAAAACTGTACGGCTTCACATGAAAACTGTCCTAATAAGCAGGTTCGTATATAGCCGTTAAAATTATAGTACAGTTTAGATTTATACTTTGAAAAATGCTCAAAGGTTAACGGCCAGCCTGCATACATATGTATGTATTTATCTGTCAGAGTCAATGTCAAAATCTGTACCAGACAGAGCGCTGTAGTTACAGTCCCTCTCAGTATCCCTTATGTATATGGTACGATTGTTATTTGTGTAAGTACAAATACCTAAGTACATTAAGTGTAAGAGCACTACGCACTTACTCTCCTAATTAAATGCATTATTTAACTATGTATTTAAGGCTTGTTGCCCTTGTCTGTCTTTTGATATCCTTTTATTTTTAGTACCACACAGTGAATTCAAGTCTCAAGTTAATTAGAGATGTGGCATGTGGCTCTACGGTGCCGTATTACGTGAACGTTTTATTTTATGGAATTGTGGGTGTGGGTGTGGACGCACCATTAACCACAGATACATATTTTCCTTCAAGGTTACTTCCGTACTCCACAAATCTTCTATTTTGGTCTTTGGTTCATATTTTCAGTGGAACAACAAATTAAAATCAAGAGCAAAAAAAAAAGAAAACAATGCTTCTACACTTTTCAATTAGCAATATTTGTCTAGCGACAATCTTGAAAATGAATGTTCTAGAAATTCAAAAATGTTGCAAGTAGTAAATAAAATGTGCCTACCTAGTTGTATTATGTACTTGGCTTTATATGTACCTACCAAAGGACGGATGCGCTACCTCTTGTTACTCACCTCACTACACGTAGAGTGAAATAAACCTACTAGGAAAGTAAAAGGAAAGTAAGAATACTGATAAGTGTCCTTACATAAAAACATGAGGATGAGGGCCCCAATGATCATCAGGATGGTTTGTACTGCACAAGAAAAAGAACTTT
Organism: Dicyrtoma fusca; assembly: GCA_034695205.1. NCBI lineage: Eukaryota > Metazoa > Arthropoda > Collembola > Symphypleona > Dicyrtomidae > Dicyrtoma > Dicyrtoma fusca. The sequence continues at coordinate 22,432 of JAQFZC010002380.1, read as the reverse complement.
TTTTAAAAATACATTTCAGTTACTATAAAAAACACACGTTGAATCATCATTCCATGTCAGCAGTCAGACGTAATCTATATTTGTATATAAGGGAAAGAGTGAGTTTGAAATTATGCAAAATTTACCAAAGTCAGTCCACATGACAGCTGTAAGGCCACCAGCAATGGTGAAGAGAGCAGCGATTGCCAACAGTATCATAATAGATACATAAAGCCCTGTATAGAGTTAAAATTTAAATAATTAAATGGAAGACTTCTGACTAGACACTGACTAGGCTATTCTATGCATTGAAATACTATAGGTAAAGGTCACATCAACCGACTGTGAACGATTTGAAAGATCTTACCTCCATCTCCAGTGAATCCCATGGCAAGTTGTATAAAAAGGGCTCCGGCATACAAATCAGCCTACATAAAAATGCTCATTAATACCCTTTTACAGTTTTAAAAAACTCATTTAATTCCGGCGATTAACAAAAATTTGAGGTAGAAGACTGAACAAGTGAACAGGTGTTGAGAATTCTATTATGTTTTGATTAGCTAAAAGTGTGCAATGCGCTGAAAGTAGATTACAAGATGCGATTCCTGTTTTAATGTGCAATAATGTATGAAGATCATCATTCAAAACTCAATGTCAACGTCGCAGTTGAAAGCGTGTCTAACTCGACGATCGCAGTCACAAGCCCGCAGCGCCACAAAAACTATCCTTCAAGACGGTTAAAAATCTGGAAGAGAATTTTTATGTGATGGGAGACGTACATGCCTAAATCCATTTACGTAAAAGCATTTCCACGGAAGTACAGACGTATATATAGTACCCACGTGTGGAGAGAAAGAGTGGTGGCAGATTGATAGATCAAGTAAATATGTAAATCTCGCTCTCCATCATGAGAGCAGGCCTACTATTACTTTTACAAATAATACTTATAGTAATTTATAGTAACGATAATATTGTACAAGTCAATATAACTGATTCAATAAGGAATTGATACATTATTTTTCACTTTTCAATGCGTTATTTTACGGATTTTTTTGTAGAATTGTAGAAAGGTTGCCATTCGAAATTAGCAAAAAAAAGGATGAAGTGTCTGGGAAGCACTGGGAGGTATAAATAAATAAGAAACAAGTATTAAAAAAAATAAGAATATAAAGTATAGACTGTATTATAGGCGTATGCATGACGTATGGGACGTATGCATACATTCATACACACGTATCGATCGGCTCTGTCAACCCTTTCTCGCCATCACCATACATACAAAATCTCGGGCACACTTGGAAAAGTATCTGTATGGTGTGTGACGATGGACGTTTCAAGAGGAAAAACTAAAACATCTATCAAACCAAATAGGAGGGTATCAAAATGAAATGAAATATATATTAAATTTTGATGAAGAAAGATTACCGAGATTTTCGTGAAGACATACAAGACGAGAGCAAGAACTGCCAAATAAACACGTATTCTTTGTCCACCAAAGCGTAGACGCAAGTACTCGGGCATTGTGTACACACCAGCAGCCATGTAAACGGGAACAAAGATCCAGCCAAGAACCAAGATGACAAATACAGCCTAAATTTATTCCATCAAATTAATTAAACTTAAAAATACATTTTCATTTAGTGCAGCTTACATATACTTAAGTACATGCTTTGTAATTTGTAGGAAGGGACGGAGATCGGAGGTAGACGGCAGGTGGGTATTTTTTCCCTATCTGTCTATTCTGTCCTGTCTTCCTGCCTCCCTCCCTCCGACCTACAAAACAAATTGATTTCTTTTTGTGACCAAACTACGTACATAAATGCGGATGCTGAGGGCGATGTCGACAAACTAAAAAAGAACTGGGTAAATTTGATTTGGTATAAATTAAACATGTCAACAACTACACAAAAACTTACACTCAGCTCGAAACTAGCAATGCCAATACCACTTGCAGCTCCACTTCCTGCCAGTCCAATAAAATGTCCACTGCCAATGTTTGAGGCGAAAAGACTGGCTCCAACGGGGATCCAGTGCATACTTCGAGATGCTAAGAAATATCCCTTCACGGTGTCTCTCTTGCTTTTGTACGAGGACTGGAGAAATATGGTACATATTAGAATACACATACATTGGTAGATATTATACTATTGCCTACATACATACATTCATTTTATTTTAGATTTTTATTTGAGATATTTGTGCCATTTTTATTTTTGCCTGTAGCATTATTGCTGTGATAGCAGTAGGTACCCGAAACTTTAATTTGTCAAACTCGGAGTAATAGTATGTCAGTGTGTCAGTTCAAACTTTCAATTTTTTCACACTTCAAGAAATCCATTACGTTAGATCTTTACAGGTAAACATCTTTTATGAATGACATTGACCATGACGGGAAACATAGCCGACTCCCACGTAATCGAAACACAGTCACAATTTTGTATTACTTATTATTGACAAATTGACTACCTATCAAAAATCGAAAACCTGACGTGGAACATAATTTTACTTTTGGTTATAAGAACATCACGCCATTAATTATACGCTGCTGCGAGAATTCAGAAAAGAATAAAATTTTGACCAAATTCACATTTAAACTGAGGTGCTTTATATTTATGTAGAAGTAAGCAAGCCTCAAAGGCAAAGGCACAAGAAAGTAGACGCTGCTATTATTATGCATAGATGCATCAGTAAAAAACAGAGCATTTCATTCAATTTATTTTTTCACGGTCACACTCAAGCCTTAATCTATTGTAGCCGAAAGGATATTCAAGTCACGTGTTCTAATCTCACAGAAATAGTTTAAAGGATTACTGGGATATATTGGCAGTCCTAATTATATGCATAAGACGAGCTCACTTTGAGCAGGTATTTCAGCGAATTGAGACTTTTGAGAAGACAAGGGAAGAAGATCATTTTATTTTGGTTCAGTGTTCGGAGGATGTTATTGGGCTGTAGACATGGTACGCTGGCATTGACATTATTATAAAAATTCATGAACTAGCTTACATGTCAATATGAGAGGGACGCGTGTGTGTATGTGCTGGAAATGGAAAGCCAAATTGTAATGTATGACAGGGCCCTTTCCCCCTTGAAATGTAATCGGTAATATTTTCCCCGTAGTTTCGTCATGAATATAAAATATAGGGAATCGAGTCAAGGTTAGCATTTTTATATAATATACATTCACAATTTTTTTTCTTCGAAAGATATAAATAAGACATCTCCATATAATTTGCTATTCCTACACGTGCACTTTTGATTGAAAGAAACTTACGTCTGATTTCACCGCACTTTGATCTAATGTAGTAAAACGTGTCATAAACGTAATTTTAAAAGCAGAGAAAAAATAATAGCGTTAATCTTATTCAAATACAAAAGAAGTAAACTGAATCACAAAATAAGGTAGGCACCTACATTTTACCCCTGTTTTCATGTGTCAACGAATCGCATATTATTTTTGTTGTACAAATGTACCTATTTGAACTTAAGAAAGAAGGGATTTCGACGCTGTAATTTTTGAGGAAGGAGTGACTACTAAATACGTGTAAATGTCTCCATGTGTGTATCTGTCTAAAAGAAGAAGAAGGAACGTGCTAAATTAGTTTCGTGTCAAATCAAACATATTCTAAATCACATTCAAATGTCACATTTTTTACACACGTTTGCATTTTTTCTTTTTTCCATTGGATTCTTATGTCTGAGGGCATTCATCATTCATGGCCGTGCTCTTGTTCTCAAAACCGCAATTATTTTGAAGTACGTAAAGGTACATATTGTGTAGGTACCTATTTAGCTGTAAATATGCATTCTCTGTCGTTTGCGTGATGGCAGCTCCTTATGGTAACTCCCGCCAAGAAAACAAAAGACAATCATTATCAAAGTTGATAGATTGTGATTGTGATTTAATTAGCACCCACTTCATTACGTGTAAAAAGATGCGTCTTCAATTGCATTTAACTACCGCTCTGTCCCTCACTATAGATGCACACAACACTACTGCAGTACCAGTACCAGAACCAGACGCTATGAATAAGAAGCTATGCCTAATGCAAAGCAGCAGATCAACAACCTCAAAGTTTGAAGCTATTACAGTTGTGCATATAATTAATTAGCAAGTTGTAAATATGCACTTTGATATTTGGAAGCCAAGTGCAATGCGAAAGGTAGATGGCCGGTACTAGTGATACGATCACAGCGTTTTGTATGCTGCGGCATTAATGTGACCCATAGTGCTGTACAGTACAGGCTCACCTAATAAAGTTTCAAATTAATTTCGAGATACATTATTGGTATGTATATTGTACGCAGATGGTTAAGCAGGTGCTTCCTTTGTAGTTGAGCCCAGTGACGTTCCCAAAAGTAAAGGTATAGGGAAGTTCTAATACACTTTCGTGGAACCCTTCCTGTACGATTAGAATGTTGACATTTCTTTCGAACCCGAACCTACGTCATGTATGTATGTGTTTTGCATAGTTTTCCATACAGCTGTATGTTCGATCCGTATGAATCAGAATTTCTCCACAACTAATTTCCATGCAAATGAAAAGCCGTTAAAGCTAACAATATTGAAAGATTGAGATTGAGAGCTTGTCATTGTTGAGCAGTGACAAGATGTATGTAATGATGCCAGGAAGGAATTTCAAATAATTCTGGGAATTTTGGGTGCAACATAGCTCTACCGCAGTCACTGTTCATGGATTGTATTTTGTAATGTGTAAATGTACGTTAGTACAGGTACCTACTATCAGTTGTTCAGTGACGCGTGTAAAATCAAGTTTGTGTTCGGAGCAAAAAATAATCGCATCTGTGCTGTACTTTATATATACGTATGTACTTGCGCCAGGGTGCATAGCTGCACAGTCTTCCACTACTTACCTTCAACACAAGCATCAAGCATCAAACAGCATAAGTAGGTACCTAAGCAAGTCGGCACTTGACATACAGATCATTTTGCACTCTTGCCACTGGCTAATACTGCTATAGAAAGCTGCAAATTTAATTCCGAGAATTAAGACCACCGACAAGCACGCATCTATGGGCCAAGGCAAAAACAGTGAGCCTGAACTGCAAATATCTTAGCACCTCTGTCTGCGTACAATTTGCACAAGGTGAAGGAAAGCCGTTCTAGCACACATGCTTGCATTAGGAGTGTAAATTGTAAACTTGTTTCCTCGAAATATTCCTAGAAAAGAAATCACCGTACTTCGGTCTCATTGAGGGCAACAGCAACAGGCAGTTGGTGGAAAGCTTAAAAGTTGGCCACAGGTGATTTGATTGGAGTACTGGAGCAAGCAAATGATGCTATCAAATCGTCCAAGATGACCAAAGACGATCCAAAGACCTACTTGTACCATTATGTATTGTGCATGCGTCACTAGTAACCAATTATGTACATACATGTATAGCTTCCCTGTAATTTTGAGTTAGATTAGACAGAATGTGAAAAAAATCGTAGTTGCTTTTACTTTCGTTAGCTATTATTCTGGGAAGAAAGGACTCACGACGAGTCTGCCTGTCTGCATGAGGAAAGAACTCAACTGATTCAGGTAATTACATACATACTCCTTTGAATGCACTTTTTGTTCGTAAATCTTATTCTTCTTGGAACTATGACCGGTTTTTCTGGGAACTAGAGTACAGGTATCTTCATAGTATACCTAACCATCCTCAATTTTAAAGTTGCTAACATATGTTATTTAGTAATAACATGGACAACTTTACTGGCGATTAATGTTATTAGATATAAGTATGCACATGTATGTAGGTACATAGGAAACCAGTGTTTCAAACAAGTGAGGTTATTTAAGCTGAAAATTGATGCAATCAAGGTTCACTAATTCCCGGAAAAATGTCTCATAATACCTCGATTTCGTCGATTTCGTTACCTCGTTTTTGTAGAATGCAAAAAAATCAATGAATCCTATCATTAGCCATTACATTCCTTGACAATGAAGTAAATTGCAATGGTAATCGCAAACTTTACATTGGTAATGTGCTTAAATATGAAAATGCACCACAAATATGACAAAGGGGAATAAATCCTCGGGCAAAATATTTTGCTAGGATACTACATGTCTAGATGCTTCAAGTAATACCGACTATTTTTGTATCGGCATGTGCATATATCTTTGCACGCAAATGTTCCTAGTTGTTATTTTTATGAAAACCGCTAAATGTTATTAGTCCGAGTCCGAACCATAAAGCCTAACGTGATAAAACGCAAGCTACATACTTCAGATCATCTCTGTCCGCTCCCCAGTGGCGGAATTGCCGTTCAAGTGAAATGAGCGTGGGATTTTATTAAATTACATTTTGCCACATGGACTCATAATGATTCAAATGGCAGAATCATAATCCTCAGACTGAATAAACAATACATATGTACAGTAGGTAAGGTACCTAACTATACATACAGAGTACTACACGGAGAGCCAGAGTCAGGGCAAGATCAGAAATTGCAATAATACTGTATGCCATTGCCATTTGTTTCGAAAGGGCTTTTTCCGTCTAAAAGTCTCGATGGAAAATTAAATTGGAATATGCAATTTGCGAATCGTCTATATTGACATTGGCTGAGTGACCGTCTCTGTATCAGCTATAATTAGGTTAGGAAACTCTGAAATCTTTTGCCGTAAAAATCCCAATTTTAGGAACTAATACCAATGCACTACACTACGCAAGGTCAAAGTTAAAGTCAATATTATTTTAAAACAAGAAAAATGAACGGCATACATAGTATAGAAAATCTATAACTGAATGGATCATATTTTACTTACATAGAGTCCAACGATGAGGACAAAGATAAAGTAGACAGCAATGACGACAAAGTCAATCCATTTAAGATTGCTTGGCTGTGCTTCCATCGTGTCTTCCATCTTGACCGTACAGCTAGTAAGCTAAATCCGACTTGATTTTTTCAAAAAATATTTATTTGTTTATAATTGCACTCACGGAAATTTTTCAATTGGAAAAGTTTAATAGTTTCTTAACAATTACGACTACGAAGAACATTGACGTTGATTTAAACACTATTTATATACTTTGACGAATTCGGTTTTTATTTAGTTCAACCTTCTGAGACAATATTGTACATTAGACACACTTTGTTCTTTGCTTTTTAGGTTTACTAGTTATTTGTTTTAGGTATTTTTCAATACTTTTTTCCAGGTACTTAGTACGTTTGAATTTATATTATTATCAGTTCCTAGTTCACAGGTACTTCTTTTAAAACGCTCCGAAATGCCGGAATCATTTTTCTTTCCTTATCTCAATCTCCCTGTAGTTTACTGTATTTTTGGAAAATATCTCTCAATACTTAATGGCAATTTTTACTTAAGTCTGACTAGATGTAAGACTATAATCTATTATCAGGTAGCTTTCACAAGGTAAATAGTGTTCACAGGTTTTCAGGTACAGTGTTCAGTACAAGAATTAAATTAATCTTGCTGGCTAATGCAAGGAAGTTGGAATGTTTTGAAGAAATTCTTAATAATAAGCGGACCAAGGAATTTAAAAATTAAAAGTAGCTTTTGGAAGGACTTTGAATTCTTTTAATTTTTGATGGAAATTTATATTTTTAAAAATACATTGGGGTAAAAATAATTGGAATTTGTAAAGCTCTTTCTGCGTCTCTGTGGTAAGTTGTAGGAGTTGTAATTGAAACTCTATTTATTTTGTGTAATAGAGGAAAGGGAAGAGCCTCTGGAGTTATCTCAGGGCGGAAAAAGTTTACGTCCGAGACCTACCGCATCTGAAGATGTTATGTGAGGAGGTGTGAGTTGTTCGACTCATTTGGTCGGATCGTTGTGGTGTCTAAAACTGACTGTGTGTATCCTGAATCCACGGAGGTTGCTATAGGTACACTGAAAAAACTGGAACATCTGTATCTGTATCTGCCTTTCGTCTACTCTTCATTTCTTAAAACTTTTCACTCTACATCAGATCTGCATCTTGAGATGCAAAAAATTTCTGAAGAAGATGAGCTTCAGATGTTGTTCAATTGCAATACTGATGTGAAGCCACTAAGTTTTAGACTAGGTAGGTGTTGCCATGACGCTAGTAAGATGCATATGGAAATGTATTGCAGATGTGAGATGTTGAGCAAACCTTAATAAAGGTGATATTTAAATGCACCACAGATGCTTGTCTTAAATTTGTAGAGATATTCAACACATGCAATTTAGATGTAAGTTCAATTATTAAATTAGATGCATGCCTAATTAGATGAGGTTGATGATGAACTTGAAATAACAGTTGAGATGAATTTCCACTTCTAAATAATTGTATAGATATGCACATTTTATTAATTAAACCTAATATCCTCAAATGGGAATCACATAAATATGTGTACATGCCTATCGAATTCGAGTCGGTTGAAATAAAGTACATTTTAGTGCAGTTCAAGTATAATAAATAGTACTAACTTACATAAAATAAACAATAAATAATAAGTAAATAGTAGTAACACTAGTAATACATCATGAATAGGCAATTATTGGGTTGAATTCCAAATTCAACGTCTTAAGTAGTTACTGGAATATTTACAGTACTAGTAAATTGCAAAACAGCTTTCAAATTAATTACTTAATTAAAAAAGAGCAGCTTTTTCCTCCCATATCCGCAAAAGAGTAAAGACAGTAAAATCCTATTTTGGAATCAGAATATAAATTCTATCCGTTGAACTCAAGTTTTTTGAACAGCTTGATTTTGAAACGGATGACAATGATTGAGATTCTGATTACTTGAGAGAGAAAAAATTAGATGTTTCATAATTTAGAGCTGATTAATTATGAGAAGAGCACATTATATGGATATATATATATATATACATAATATGGAATTAATTATAATTTGAATTACCGAAATTGATTGTAAATTTTAAAGACTCAAACTAATTAAAACATTGAGCAGCCTTTCCATCCTCATCCAAGAAAGAGTAAGGATAAGTTAGTGAAAATCCTCCAAAAATCAATCCTAGCCGTTGAACTCAGGTTTTTTGAAACATCTTGATTTCAAAAATGAGAACAGTGATTGAGACTCTGATTGAGAAAAAATTAGTCGTTCCATAATTAGAGCTGATTACTTATGGGAGGAATATACATTATGGGATTTAAGTTAAAATTTTTAAATTGTCAAATTGATTGTGCTTTTTGAAAACCAAACTTACTTGCTTTTAATATGTACCAAATTTTCTTTGATTTCGGTTGTCTTTACAAGATTTTCCAAACCTCTGCAGTTACACCTGTTAGGTTAACGTGCTGAAGATGCCAGGTAAACGCCAGGTAGAAACCTTTCAGTATATTAGACTGACACACACAAAACTTTTCATCATGGTTTTAAGTCAAACAAATACATCTTTTGAGGCTTTAATCAATTATGAAACAAATGTGAATACAAATTTTGAAAATCTCTTACTAGAATGAACATGCTGGTTTACCAAATATCTCGGATTCGATTTACGCAAATATTCCAATAACTCCCTAGGCCCTAGGCTAATAACTCCCCAGTAAAAAACTCAATAGTGTAAAAAACTCCCCACTTCCTGGGGAGTTGTTAGACATATAAAAATGTAGAACCATGCCACAGATTGAGTCACTACGTACCTACTGTTCAGTAAAACTAGAACTTTTTTATTCTTGTACTGACTACAATTAATTGAGCTAGCTCCCCCTTAGTCTTTTTTCTATTTTTTCAAATCAACGACACTTTTGAATTAAATTCCAGGTAGTATGGTAGTTGTAAGAGAAGTTCTCTGCAGCTAGTTTGTCTAAATTACCTGAAGATTTGGCCAAAAAGTCTTTTAGGTGTGTCAAATCACAAAAGGCATAACTGGAAGTGAAGACAAAACTATTTCGATTTTGATGAATGACAATTTTTAAGTGTGCGCTCAATATCTAACGTTCAGGGATTTATCGATTTACTGCTCAAAATTATTGCTAATAGACGAATAGGAACAAGATAGAAGTGAAATTTTGATTGCAATATATGTTCGTAGTTAAAACATTTCATGATAAATAATATTATAACTTTTCAATTTTTTCAAAAATTCAATTTTGCCATAATTTACCCCCTTGAATAAGTCTCTAATTAATAATCCCTATCTGGGCACTGCATTCTAAATAACACCCCAAGAAGTTACATATTGGAATATTTACGTACTTGTAAATTGCACAACAATTTTGAAACTATGTAATTAATAAATTTCAAAAACACAAACAGTAGCTCTTTCCTCCCATATTGGCGAAATAGGGACAGTAAAATCCTAATTTGGAGTCCAAAAATCAATCCTAGCCGTTGAACTCAGGTTTTTTGAAACAGCTTGATCTTGAAAATGCAGATAACGATTGAGTTTCTGATTACTGGAGAGATAAAAAATTAGATGTTCCATAATTAGAGCTGATTAATTATGGGAGGAATAAATATTATGGAATTAACTTTTATTTGAATTGTCAAATTGATTGTTTTCAAAACCAAACTTACTTGCCCGAAATAAAAATCTTTCCTGAGACTTCAGTAAAGCCATAAAATTTAGGTGAATTTCCAAACCTCTGCAGTTATCGTTTTTCTGTCACGCTTTTTAATTAATTAAATAAATCTTAGCTGTTGAACTCGGGGTTTTTGAAGCATCTTAATTTTGATAATGAAGACAAGGATTGATGCAATGATTACTGGAGAGAAAAAAATTAGGTATTTCATAATAAGAGTTAATTAATTATTTGAGAAATAAATATTATAGAATTAACTCTAATTTGAATTACCAGTAAATTTGGAAGACGCCTTCAGACTAATTAAAAAATTGTACAGCTTTTTCCTTCCACGTCCAAGAAGGAGTAAGGGCAGTAAAATCCTAAATTGGATTCCAAAAAGCGATCAAAGCAGTTGAACTCAGGTTTTTTTGAAACATTTTGATTTCGAAAACGAGAACAATAATTGAGGCTCTGATTGAGAAAAAATTAGCTAATTAATTACGGGAGAAATAAATAATCGTATTTGAATCGATTGTGCGTTTTCAAAACTAAACTTACTTGCATTTAGTCAGTACCAAATTTTCCAAGACTTCGGCTACGTCGTAAAAAGATGAATTTCTAAGCCTCTACAGTTACTCCTGTTAGGCGTTTTTAATTAATTAAATTAATTAATTACAACTGAATTTCTCTGAATTTATTTAGACATTTTCTCTCACGGAAAATGTAAATGTTGAGTAGGTAATTGAGTCAGTCTATAGTGCGGTCACTGTGGTGTAAGAATCAAATTCGTCCAGCCACGGCAGCCACTACAATTGCAGCTGTTCATGATAGTTTGTGTGCAAAGTGCAATGTAATATGTAAGCCACCAAATAATTACATATTGCATTGTTGAATTGTACAGGAAGATCGTACATTAGCCTACAGACTACGTAACCATGGCATTTAGCATAGTTTGTAATTGATTGTGATAGCATAGCATAGAATCTCATGTTAGAACAACATCTAAATCGCGTCTACCCTGCTTCCCATAATTTAATGCATCTGACTTGCATTACTGATTCAATCAACTGAACAACATCTTATACTCACACATCATCTTAATATCATCATTGCAACTCACAAACATCCGAATTGCATATAGTACGATAGTGCATCTAGCATCTGCATTTCGCTTATTCATCTGAATACTATTTAATATATGCCTCGTAAGAAAAGATGCGGTTTAGATGATGAGTTGTCGTCTAACTACATCTAATCTCCATTAATTAATCATCTTTTTCTCTAAGACGCAGTGGAGACGAAAGTCAGATAAGATAATTTTGTAGGCAATGATGTGAATTGGTAGAGTGTAGGTACATATATTTACACTTTTCAAGGAATAATAAAACTGCTACATATTTGAGCTTTTTCAAAAAATGGTAAAACTGCTACATATTTGAGCTTTTTCAAAAAATGGTAAAACTGCTATTTGCACATTTTTAAAAACAGTAAAACTGCTATTTGCACATTTTTCAAAACAGTAAAACTGCTATTTGCACTTTTTCAAAAAATAGTAAAACTTCTATTTTCACTTTTTCAAAAAATGATAAAACTTCTATTTTCACTTTTTCAAAAAATGATAAAACTGCAATTCGCACATTTTTCAAAAAATAGTAAAACTGCTATTTACGCTGTTTCAAAAAATGGTAAAACTGCTATTTGCACCTTTTCAAAAAATGGTAAAACTGCTATGTGCGCTTTTTAAAAACAGTAATAATAATTATATTTACATCCTTTCAAAAAAACAGGTATGCGACGACTTTTTGTAAACTTGTTGTTAGTGGCAAAAAGTTGATTGTTCGGACTTGGGTCAAATGATTTTAAGCGAACTCTGAACTTGTGTCACAATGCTTCTTCACCGACGATGTAATTATCGGCGTTAATTTGCTATCCAAAGAGTGTAAATATGTTGTTTTTGAATCGTAAAAAAGTGAATGGCACGCTCCACGCTCTCAACTTGAACAAGGAACAAGAACCTTAATTGATTTCTTAATAATCACATTTTGACGTAGATGTTGTTCTGAAAGCGGAAGGATTCGCCTCCCTTTGGAGCTAATCACGGAGTGACATTTATACTCGGAATTTAATTTCATTTACTTTTCACACTCCGATTTCAATTACAGCTCTCAACTCATATCTGTGTAGCTCCGTCTCAAAATGAACCCCATTTTCTCTCACTTTCACTCTCACTTCCCCGTCCTGTCCATATTTGTGATTAACACATTGTAAAAGTGAAATGGGAGTGTTAAAAAAAACTTTTCCGTTTTTCATTGAGTACTTGAGAAAGTAAGGAAGGCTGGAGGCGAGGGGACTCGTGATGAGATTGAAATTGAAGTTGAAATGTGACTCGATGTGTGGAGTTGTGACGGGAGAGATGACGGGAGTAAGTGGACGGATGCGAATTGTAAGTTATGTACATACTGTCGTTGAAGAAGCAAAATGGCGCAAATCCAACTTCATTATTTCCTACAAGAAAATTACATAGCTTTACTTCTACCCAACGATTTTGATATGTTTCGAATTTTGTCTTAGTTCGCATATTTGAGAGCGGAGAAAGTAGATTTTTTTTAAATACTTTTTAAAACGTGCAAAATGTCCAAATTCACTGTTTTCAAAAACGTTCAAAATGTCCCGATTGCCTGTTTTTGAGCAAAATGTCCCAATTGCCTCTTTTTGAAAACGTGCAAAATGTCCCAATTGCCTCTTTTTCAAAACGTGCAAAATGTCCCAATTGCCTCTTTTTGAAAACGTGCAAAATGTCCTAATTGCCTCTTTTGAAAAGGTGCAAAATGCCCTAATTCACTGTTTTAAAAAACTGGCAAATTGTTTTAATTACACTTTTTTGACAAACCTTAAAAGCACCCTATTAGAATGTTTCCAAACTTCCAAGTTGTAGTAGACACTTCCCTTCTTAAAAGGTGCAAAATGTTCTAATTGCATACTTTTGAAAACGTGATGTATTATGAACCTCTTACATTTAAAACTATTAAACTATCGCATATGCGCCCTTTCGCTTCATAAGTCACTACACAAAGTCCCCAGTTATATGAAGTTGAATCCGACTCATCCTCAGATGCTGAGTCTCTTTCACTCACCCAACTAAAGTTACAGTCTTAATCAAATCCCGCTCTCGTCTTACGCCGTACTCGTGTCTACAGAAGCTGAATGCACCGTTCACAGACATACAACACCATTGTAATAATCAAGTCCTTTTTCGAAATTGCCTAAATGCCTACTTTAACTCAATTGTTCCTAATTTTCTTCATTTCTCTAACTAAACTCCGAAGCTGCCCCAGTGAAATAATGTTAATCTAAATTACATAAATTATTACATAACACATCCATTTATTGTTAGCGCACATTATTGCCAAGATTCCCTTCTTCAAAGATAAAAATTCTTCTCCATAAGTGATGAATTCTTTCTGAAGATCATTAGCGGCTGCATTTTGTTAATCCTATTAGTTTAGTTTTGTATTCACAAAGTTATGTATGTACATAGTTGGAAGGCCATTGAAAATATGTAGGCCAGAGTCTGTCTTCCCGACGTTTGGCTACAATTAGATTGGTTATTTGAAAAAGCTGAAAGTGCCAAACTAATCTCACTTATGTGAGAGAGTCTCAAGTGACTCAAGGAAGTAAAGGAACTCCCAAGCAACGGGACGTGTATGAGTCAAACTAACTACCTAATTACTTAGCGAGCTATCAATAGAATGAGATGGAAACTTGACCTTTACACGACTCGGGAAACTAGCACAAGAAAAGGCAGGCAGTCTGACGTAAAACTGACTGTAGCACACTTTGCACCTTCAACATGGACTTGATACAGTTGTACTCCACATAAAAAGGATGAGATTTAAGAATCCGCTCACGTATGTACATATGTACGGAGGTATGCTATAGATTGCTAGGCGGATGTTTAAAAGATGCGTGTGCTCCGTTCAGAAGTACAGACGCAGGAATTCGTTACATTTTTGCAGATCCTACTAATGTGAACACATCGCATCCGAGGGAAATCACGATCACGATCCGCATTCTGGATTCTACCAACTTACTACATACATATATTTTAGCTGTATATACCCTTGCTATACTATATATGTACCTTGTACACAGCTTGCCTGTTGTATACTAACTGTACTTGAGGCTATACAGATATCTGCTAGGCATGTGCTACAGAAAGGGGGCCTTGCAAATATGAGGACGATGCCATAGTTTACAGAATTAGTTATAAATTTTGGAGTATTTAATTTAAAAACGTATACAGTAGCATCGTGGAAAATAACTTGTTACGCGCACCTCGGTGAAAGTTGTAGATTTATATTTCTACTGTAAATTTCGTCGTGTGTACATATTTCGTAACGAGGTTAGTATAATGTTTTTGTGCTATTGCTAAATGATGATTTAATACTTTTACATCTTTTATAAAGGTTAATTCCACGGTTGTACACTTTTCAAAGAGGTGTGTTGCAAGTTTTGGCAGTTTTTGGAAATACGCTAAAAATGAGTTTTGGCCCTTTTTGAAAATTAGCTAAACATATGCTTTGGCTCTTTTTGAAAATTAACAAAAAATGTATTTTGACGCTTTTTGAAAATATGCTAAAACACATTTTGACACTTTTTGAAAATTAGCTAAACATGTGTTTTGGCTCTTTTTGAAAATAAGCAAAAAATGTATTTTGGCACTTTTTGAAAATATGCTAAAATACATTTTGACACTTTTTGAAAATAGGCTAAACATGTGTTTTGGCTCTTTTTGAAAATTAGCAAAAAATGTATTTTGACGCTTTTTGAAAATGTACCAAAAACTTATTTGGCACTTTTTGAAAAGTGAAATTACGGTGTGTTAGCACTTTTAAAAGCTAAAACCACTACAAATGGTTTGACCCTTATGAAAAACAGTCCACCTTCCAGTTTTTTAAAGCACAAAAAACAGTATTTCACCTTTTTAGGAATACCTTCCCCACAACCCAAGTAAACCGTAGTACATATGTATACTGTCATATCTACAAGGCCCCAAAGCTTTTTATTACAGACAGATGATAATAAAGTCTCCACGCTCACTCCATGGTCTGGCCTTCTCTGGCATGGCACATATTGGAATGGCCTAGCATTTGGCATAAAATGTCTGTCTACACTTGACACACGTGTGTAGTTATTCAGGAATGGAAATAGTTTGCTAAAATGACTCAAGTGGAAATGAGGCATAGCCATTGAAATACTGCCTAATAGACTCACTCACTGAGTGACTCCAGTGACTACAAGGGAGTTGTAGTAGTAAGCCAGACTAGATCACTTGAGACACGGACAGTATAAAAAAAGAAAGTTAATCCGAAATAAGGATGCAATCACCTTTTCCCTTTTCAAAATACTACTACACTCTGTCATCATACATATGCAAATACCGAATACATGGCTGCGTATCAACATAGGAAAGGCGGAAAGGCGAATAATTGTGCTCGCCTGCCACGCTTATACGCCTGTCTTAAGAACACGGCCAACAGCCTGGCAAGGCAAGGCCTAAAGGTTTGATTTGATTTCCAAAAATTTCTACTTCCCCCTTGTATAATAAACTAGGAGCTTCTTCTCTTTTAACCTCTTTGCAACTGGAAAACCATGGAGAAAATGAATGACAAAAGTGCTTTTTCTAGAAATTAACTTTTTCAAAACGGTCAAAACTAGAAATAACTTTTTCAAAATCATTCATAACAAGTAACTAAGACGTTTAAAAAGGTCAAAACAAGATATTAACACTTTCAAAAAGATCACAACGAGAAATTAACACTCAAAAAGGTCCAAACGAGAAATTAACACTTTCAAAAAGATGCAAATCCAGAAATTAACACTTTCAAAAAGGTCTAAACAAGATATTAGCGTTTTCAAAAAGGTCAAAACGATAAACTAAAATTTTCAAAAAGGTCAAAATAAGAAATTAACATTTTCAAAAAGATGTAAAACTAAATCCAGTACCGTTTGGAAAAGGTTAATTGTAGTGACAGGTGCGGAAGTTCAAAGAGTGTACCATCATAATTTCGCAGACATCTTCATCGGCGTCGCTACCTTCGTCGTAATTTAAGTAAGTAATTGCTAAGTGGCATCCTGAACACTTGAGCAGTGTCTGACTGAGGATAAATCCCATTGCTCATAGAATAGACAGAGAGTCTAAGTGGATTTATAATTAACTCACAAAAAGCGCACGAGGAAAGATTTTTTGTACGAAAAAAGTATTCTTAGAACATCCCGCACCCTTTTGAAACTAAGTTGGTTTAATAAATTCTGATTTTTTTTTCTTTTTGCACTATACCAACCTACCACGAGTATTTTTAGAGAAATTCCGTGCAAAACTTGGGGAAAAAGACAAAAAAATTGTTGCCAGCTGGTCACTGCACCGGTGAGGGTCTCGGTTGGTGCTGCTAGAGTATACTTCTAAATGAGTTAGGGACCTTCCAAATATTACATCACAGCACTGAGCAAGTTTTTTTACCTTTTCGAAACGTAAACCTATTTTGATTTGAATGATTTTGAAAATTGTAATTTATGGTTTTTTAACCTTTTGAAAGTGTCATTTACTAGTTCTGCCCGTTTTAAAAAAGTGGTATTTACTAGACTTGACCTTTTTGAATAGTTTCATTTACTAGTTTTGACCATTTTGAAAAAGTGCAATTTACTAGATTTAACCTTTTTGAAAAAGTGCGATTTACTAGTTTTGACCTTTTTGAAAAAGTGCGATTTACTAGATTTGACCTTTTTGGAAAAGTGTCACTTATTAGTTTTGACCTTTTTGAAAAAGTGTTATTTAGTAGTTTTGACCTATTTGAAAAAGTTCTATTTGCTAGATTTGACCTTTTTGAAAAAGTCTTATTTACTAGTTTTGCCCTTTTTGAAAAAGCGTAATTTACTAGATTTGACCGTTTTGAAAAAGTGAATTTCTAGAATTAAACACTTTTGTTCATCATTCTTTCCACGGTTCCCCAGTTTCGAATAGGTTAAAAAGACGACATTTTAATTTGTATGGCTTCTTCAAAAGCACAAAAGAACCCTCGTGGTTTTTCCAATGGAGTCAAATATGAAATTGACTGTTTTTAAAAAATGCCTTAAAAGAAGACATACATAATTGGTTTTAAAAATGAAAGCCAGGTTGTCTGTTTCATCATATATGCCAGGCCCCCGTATTAGCTGTAAACTGTATTTTTCGAGTCTGTAGAAGTACGCGTGTCTTTTGTGTATACAATTAAACCACTACCATCATAAACTGTGCAAACTGTCTGAGACTGTCACAAGAAATGAGACAAACGTATTTGCGGAGATGCAAAGATAAAGACTCGATTGTACTGACACAGGACGAAGGAAGGAGTGACGTTTTTATCAGAATTAATCGCTCGCGTTATAATTATGAAGATAAGGCACGCTAATAATGCAAGGTGGTCTGGTGCATTCGGGTATCTACAACTAGAGGCTTATAGTGTAGATACGTACATAGCTACTTAATTATAATTATAGCCACCACCACTGACTATACTGACTAGTGAGACTGTACCATTAACATTGTCTGGATAGCAGTGTGTATTTTCTATTTTCTTGGCTGTTGGACTTGAGGACAGAGCCGAAGACGAGAGGATGGCGACGGTGGAGGTGGGAGTGTGACAGTATGTACACAAGAAAGTGTGTCTCAAGAACTGGAGACGGACAAGAAGCGTCTGTTTATTGGATAGAAAGTGAGAAATAGGAGTATTAAGACTTGACAGAGTGACGTATTAGTATTCCGGCGGTGTAAAACGGTTTTATGAGTCAACTGTCTCGTCTCGCCCAGTCGTGCCTCTCATTCCCAATAAACTACCAGCACCAGTCACTCCCAGGAACCGTCCAAATAACACACCTTCCAGTCCAGCTATACAAATCAGACTTTGCTCTGGAGGACCATGCTCATTCTAAATTCTATTTTACCAGTTTGGGCCTTTTAAAAAACATTTTTTTGTGGTTTACTTCTGTTCAGAAAACGTTCATTTCATTTGTGTCATTTGTACACTGCAAAAATTACCACATCTGGATCGCATCATAAAAAAAGGGAGTTCATTTTTAAACTTTTGAACCGCATCATTTTGATGTGTTAGAATGCATCATAATGATGGGAACCAGATTGGCTCCAGATGAAGTACCTTCATAGGATAGGGAATTAACATGGGTTAAATGTGGACCTCATCATATTAAGATGAGGTCAGAGCTCATCAAAATGATGCGTTTTTAAAGTTTAAAAATGAACTCACTTTTTTGGGCAAAATGATGCGATCCAAATGGTCGTAGGTAGAGTCTACGCACGCTTTGAAAGCAATTAGTTTACAGCTTTGGCACGTTCTAAAAGTATCAATTTCACTTTTTAAACACTTTTCAACTACCAAATTCCTGTTTTGGTACTTTTTTAAAATGTCATTTTCAAGCGTTGACACTTTTGAAAACGTAGATTTCTTATTCTGTCCCTTTTTGAAACGTCCTAATTTCACATTTTGGCACTTTTTGAAAATGCCAATTTCACGTTTTGTCAAAATTATAATACCTAAGCCAATTTTCTATTCTAACACTTTTTGAAAGCTGTAATCTTCAGTTTAGTCCCTTTTTAGAACTGACTAACTATACGTTTTAGATATTTTGGAAAGGCGTAAAATTAAAATACAGCGTGTTTCACGGCTAATCGTACGTATCTATTAGTACGGTGCTATAACTGTTGAACCCATTGTTCGATTCGTATGCCATAACTCATTTTCAATGGAGCAAACACTAAAAATTGATTTAATGCAAAGTTCATTAAAATCCATTAAGGATGTTCTAGGATATGGCCAATAGTAATCTAGTAAAATCCGTCAAAATCAAGGATAAAATTGCCGTGACCCTAGTCGCTCGCCGTAGTATGTGCAAGGCCCCTAAACTACTATCCATAGACCTGTGCTATGCGGTGCAGTGCAATGTCTGTCTTCCAGGTCCTGGTCTAGTCTTTCCCTGATCTGTATATAAGTCTCCGTAGACGTCATTATTTTATGTGCACATGTCAAGGCAGGACAAGAATTCACAAAATTAACTCTTTAGCCATGCCATGCCACACAATTCAATGCAAAATGTGCAATGCAACCACATTTTTCGATCGTCATTGAGGGAAGCTTTTCTGCTTTTCATACTGTTTCTAGTGACAGACAGCATTTTTTCTCTCTAAAGGGATCGTCCATACATGAGGCGCATATAATGTACAAGGAATGTTAGGGTCGTTCTATTTATGTACTTTCATGCTCAAACAATCATCGAGTACAGACTAGGTTGGAACTATCGGGAAATCGACTGCGGAATTTATGGACTTTCCCTTTCTCATTATCCTTCATTCCATTCCAAGCTTGATTCCATTCGGTCTCTAAACTAATTGTAAATCATACAGCAATCAAATGGAGAGACTAGAATCAAGTCGAATTATTAAAATGATTATTTTTTTCTACAATAAAGAGGTTTTATGATTAAAATGTACTAAAAATTTGAATTTTTTGCTTGTTTGTTGGTTTGCAGTGGTGTGGAGTTGTACCAGCCGACATTTCTGTACGCATACGTCGCACTTCTACTTCAATGCGGAGTTCTGCAAACGATCGGCTGCTTAGGAGCCCTGCGACTTAATCAGAAGCTCCTCAATACGTACTGGACACTGCTGCTAGTGTTGATGATCGGTGATATTGTGGTGGGTTTAGTTTGGGCCTTCCGTCTCGACCGAATTAAAACTGCACTCCGGCCAACGCTAAAGAACAGACTGAGGGTCGACTACGGACGTGATCCCGATTTTACGCAAGTTTGGGATTGGGTTCAGACTCAAGACATGTGTTGTGGGGTGGACGGACCCATCGACTTCTACTTTGATAATGGTAAATGCAAATACAAACACAATCCACCTGCAAAGGGTAGAGAGAGCTATAAGTATACCTACTGTGGGTACACACTACCCGCCAGTTACTGCGGCGTATCTAGCATTGTTTTCTGTACAGGCTGACACTTTTTCAGAGGCGCATTTTTTAAATGTGCTGTCTTTTTGGAATCATTGTTCGCTTTTGAAAGGATATTTTTAAAAATTTTGATTTTTGATTTTGCGTTTGTTCGATATTTTACTTCTTTTTGAGAGTTTTTTCAAAATCTTGCATTCTGCAAAGTGCTTCTTTGTGAAATCGAAATCTGTCGTTTTAAAAGGTGAGTTTTGGAAGGATTTAATTTGCCCATTTTTAACCTTTTCAAAACGGTACTGTATCTAGTTTTACATCATTCTGAAAGTGTCAATATCTTCTTGTGACCTTTTTTAAAGCGTTAATTTCTTGTTTTGCATCTTTTTGAAAGTGTAAATTTCTTGTTTTGCATTTTTTTGTAAGTATAAATTACTTGTTTTGCACCTTTTTGAAAGTATACATTTCTTGTTTCGACCTTTTTGAAAGCGTTAATTTCTTGTTTTGAATCTTTTTGAAAGCGTTAATATCTTGTTTTGACCTTCTTAAAAGTCTTAGTTACTGGTTTTGAATGCTTTTAAAAATGTTATTTCTACTTTTGACACTTTTGAAAAGGTAATTTCCAGAAAAAGCACTTTTGTAGAGCGTTCTTTCCATGGTCTCCCGTTTGTGAATAGGTTAAACGAAATTTGTAGAACCTGGCCTTTTGAACTGTGCGGTTCTAAATATATCGCTTAATTTCGAAAGCACATTTTCAAAAACGTGAACACAAATGCATAAATAAGGCGTAGGCCTGCCAGCATTGGCACACGCAGGTTTGTTATAGCTAGCTACGCTCCTGACCAATTACAATTAAGTGCCTTTCAACTTCCTATACTGCTTTTTCCAAGGCTAGGGCCTCCAAACGATTTGCGAAAATAGTACGTACTATCAGCATACCTATGTACCCGTACGCGTGTAAGTCTAAGTGGGGTTAGGGCCGTATATATAATTACTAAATGTATGCTGATTGCTAATGTAAAGTTTAGCTATAAAGTCCCTATCCTAAAATCCAAAGTCCAGGATGTGTTCGAACTTGGAATTGAAACGATCGTAGTGGACTGGAAGATGCTGTGGAAAGTTGGAAATAAACAGCTGACTGTACCTACAAAATAATTCAAGATTTCCTTCACGAACCCCACAAGTTTCAATGATTTTTATAGTTTGTCGTGGCTTTTCTTGGGACGATTCTACATTCTACAGCAAACCTTATGCTTATACATATACGTACTCACATTTCTCAGGGGAAATTTCATAATTCAAAACCGTACTATGGTTATTCTTGGTTTTTCAATTTGAGAGTTTTCCCCATTTTTCCCAAAAAGAAAACTTTGTGTCGCTGTCGCTGCACACCACCATCATCGTTCATAGACGAATCCGTTTTTTTCTGTAAATTCCTATTTCTGTATTCACACGACTGCCCTCATACTCACAGTTTGGGTTTGTGTCGACTGTGTGCGGTGACAAAAATACAAAGTCCAAGATCAAACGATACGACACGATCGACCATCTGGACAAGGACGAAAACAATATTTTTTCACTAACGCTCTACATATCCCTAAATCCGTGGATCCGTAAACTCTAAATCCGAAAATCTGAAAGCCGTAAGCCGTAGTTAACTCCTACGTGCAGTACCAATATATTATGTAGGTATATATATATTAAACTGTACGATACGTACTCTACTCATAAATGTTTGACCACACGAACACGTTGGGGTCTTGGAATTATGACGTTATGACTTGGGATTGCATAGAGCATGTTTTTCAATAATAACAGAGGAAACGATTTTCTCTGACTTGCAAAATATTCAAACAAGAACCCGTGGGAGCAATCTCAAAGGGGCTGGAAATACAATAGTAACTTTTTCAGAAAGTTGCAACACAGTATTACGCCAGAACTCCTATGCTCGTGAGGTTCCGAATGAGTTCTCCCTCGCCTACTCCTTCAACG
>JAQFZC010002379.1:0-23424 GCA_034695205.1 Dicyrtoma fusca | reverse complement strand
AATACTAGAAGTCCAAATCGGCCTAATCATTTGGATTCTTGTCCAAGTCAGCCGAATCCGACACCGCTGACACCCAATACACAGACACCGGAAGCTGCAAGCTGGCCGAATACCGAATACTGGGAGTCCAAATCGGCCTAATCATTTGGAATCTTGTCCAAGTCAGCCGAATCCGACACCGCTGGCACCCAACACACAGACACCGGAAACTGCAAGCTGGCCGAATACCGAATACTGGGAGTCCAAATCGGCCTAATCATTTGGATTCTTGTCCAAGTCAGCCGAATCCGACACCGCTGGCACCCAACACACATACACTGAATCCGACACCGCTGACACCCAACACACAGACACCGCAGACACCGGAAGCTGCGAGCTGGCTGAATGCCGTCCAAGCTGGCCGAATGAAATTTGCAAGCTAGGCGAATTCCGAACAAAATGTACAAGCTACCCGAATTCCGAAAAAAATGTACAAGCTAGCCGAATTCCGAACAAAATATACAAGCTAGCCGAATTCCGAAAAAAATGTACAAGCTAGCTGAATTCCGAACAAAGTATACAAGCTAGCTGAATACATTCGGGTAAAGGTGGCCGGATTATTCGAATTTTGTTCGAGTTAACCGAATGGAAGTTTTTTTAAACTTTTTACATAAACTAATATTTTTTCAGACCGCGCCTAAATGGAGTGATAGGAAAGCACTAAAAACAATATTATACGCCCCACTATGGATCAAACGCCGTTTTTAAAGCTCTGATTATATGAACATTTCAAAAAGCGCACATGGTAGTAACAGTTACCGTACTGTAAGTGGCCAGCCTGCTACTGGAGGTCACTGGCTTGCGCTTTGGGTCATGTTGCTACCAAAATTAAAGTTTGGTGCAATTGAAAACCATTCCGCTCACCTTTTCATATAATTTGGAAGTTTCTGCTTAAAAACTAAAAGCAAACTAAACTATTTCTAATACTGGCAAGCCCTTACGCTTGTTAAACAAAATTTCCAGAGTGAGGTAAATCAGTTTATATTTAAATTTTTGTGAAACAAAGAAATCGCTGCTTAAGATGCAAAATGACGCTTATCCGAAACACATTAAAAGCAAAAGGACTCGCAGCAATATTAAGATACAAAATGTCGCATATCCGTTGCCACCCTTATTTCGTGCGGTGATCTCCGTCATAACTTAGAGCTGCCCAGTGCTAGCCTTGTTGTACTTAACTTGGACAAAATCCGAATAATTCGGCCAACTTTATCCGAATGAATTCGGCTAGCTTGTACATTTTGTTCGGAATTCGCTTAGTTTGCATATTTCATTTGGCCAGCTTGCACAATTTGGCATTCGGCCAACTTGTATCTTTTGTTCGGCATTCGGCCAGGTTGGACCACCTTTCGGGTGTCGGATTCGGCTGACTTGGACAAAAATCCAAATGATTGGGCCGAATTGGTCCGCCAGAATTCGGCGTTCGGCTAGCTTGCAAGTTCCCTTGGAATGACATTTGCATTCTTAGTAAATTATTTACCCTCTCCTTATCTTTAATAGACGCTCCAACCTCCTTTCGCATACCTCTCATGTACGTTATTTATGAACTGCCCATTGCAGGACCCGTACTGGATTAGACCATGAAAGATGGTGTTTTCCACTGATATAAGTTGAAGGGGATGCACTTTTACCGTCAGCACTATCCCACCATTCTGCTTAATGTTGTTAGTGTGATGACAGTTTTGGACAATTTTAGTTGGCATAGTTACGTAATTTTAAGCGAAGTGCAATATTAGTTGTTAGTGACCGAACGGTCGAAAACCGGTGGTAGTTCAGTCGGTCGACCGACCGCTGAACTACCGGATCGCGTCTTGGCGGTAGGCCCACTTGGTGACCTTGATGATATGTTCTACTAAAGGTATTTAATTAAAGCTCGAAGAATAGATCCTGATATCCTTGGTGAAGAACATGTCGTCGTAGCTAACCAAGTTATACGTACTATATTGGGTGGCAGAAGCTTTTATATTGATAAAAATGGGTGTCTGTATGTTAGGTGTCTGTGTGTTGGGGTGTCTGTGTTTGGGTGTCTGTGTTTGGGTGTCTGTGTGTTGGGTTTCTAGGGTGTCTGTGTGTTGGTTGTCTAGGGTGTATGTGTGTTGGTTGACTAGGGTGTGTGTGTGTTGGGTTTCTAGGGTGTGTGTGTGTTGGTTGTTTGTGTGTTGGGTGTCAGCGGTGTCAGCGGGTGTCGGATTCGGCTGACTTGGAAAGAATCCAAATGATTCGGCCGAATTGGACCCCCAGTATTTGGCATTCGGCCAGCTTGCAGCTTCTGGTGTCTGTGTGTTGGGTGTCAGCGGTGTCAGCGGTGTCGGATTCGGCTGACTTGGACAAGAATCCAAATGATTCGGCCGAATTGAACCCGCAGTATTCGGCTAGCTTACAGGTTCCCATGTCTGCGGTGTCTGTGTAGTTGCGGGGTCTTTGTGTTGGGTGTCAGTGGTGTCAGCGGTGTCAGTGGTGTCAGCGGTGGTTCCTTTAGTATCATTCGTTCACGTTGGACTGAAATTATTTTTGCAGTTACAGTTACACTATATCAACTACCTATATTAGCAAAGTCAAAAAACGAGAAAAACACGAACTGAAAATGTACTGTAATAGTGGTTTCACAATTTATATTATAGTAATAGTGAAGTTTCCACAACACTATACCACATTTTCACAATACTACTCGTCACAATTTTACTGCTCTATTTTTAATCGTAATTAAATTATTCTGAAAAATAACTTACCCAAAGACAACCGTTAATCGTACTACGTGTCAGCTTTACAATATTTAACAGTCACAATAATTATTTAAACGACGGTACGACGCAATGGAATTTTCGGAATTGTTTCGGAATTGTTTTGTTTCGGTACCTAACAGTACTACAAAACTACAACAATCCTACTTATGGTCTCTGATCTCCTGTCTGCGTCCGCAACAGCATTTGCTTCATCAGGATTTTAAATTCCAAGTTGTCATTTTTTTAAAATATTTTATTTTCGCACAGCCTTCGAATTGCGCTCAATTTGAAATCGGACTTAGCATAGAAATCCCATCGTAGCATAGATAACAAATTAGTACAAAATAAATAATTGCTTCTTAAGTACTTCTTAGAGCTTGCTTGCTGTCAACATTCATCAATTACCCATCCCATAGTATTAACTTAATATTACATTATTAATTATTGCGTTACAGAAAAACAATATATATTTATATATAAAAATATAAAATAGTTATAGAATTATAGGCGGTTAGTGCCTTGCTTGTCGCTGAACTCTACCATTCAATAAATAATCCCATTTGTAGAGTAATTTATGATATGATGGTTCAGGACATCAAAATCCAAGGCGAACTTGTTTAGTAGCCATAAAATAAAAATTATAACGCTCTCTACAACAATGCATTCAAGTAAATCAATAATAAAATTATTATTACTTACTCTGTATGAAAATAGTTTCAGAATTAATTTTTCGATGAGTCAATACATATATGCATATTTTGTCAGTTGAAGACATTTCACAAAAAAAGGGCCTCATTTTTCAAAAATTTTACTTGTTAGGCAGGTTTTCAAAAATAGTTTTTATAAAAAAAATCTATTTTTCAAAATTCTCTTTTTAATTAAGTTGAAAGAACTGTCGTCCTTTCTCTGTTACAAAGTAGGTAGGTACCCCAAAATCCCATTAGCGGCTACCCGGCTAGCAAGAGTTTCTCTAGGGATAAGTTAAGTAGGCTCGAAATCAATGTAATGTAAGCATACCAGTTTTACACAATAGTAATTTTATTGTTTGTATACTATTTCGTGTTTTAATGATTTGCATTGCAATAGTTTCGTTAGTATTAGGTTCATAGTTTGTTCGATAGGATTGTAGTATCGATAATTAGTTTAGTAACTCCACCACATTAACTTTAACTAACAATAGAACCATAATAGGTCGGTGCATAATTTACTTACATGTACATACGCGACTTCCATGCAAGGAATAGAAACATGTCGTATATACATTGCATGTGTATGTACTAATTAAATAAAAAGTATCTTAAGACTAACAGCACATTGAAATTTCAAAGCATTCATAAATGTCATTACCTTTACTAAATTTTATGATTTAGGGCTGTCGATGTGTACTTTTTATTAAAGTAAACTAAAAATGGCATTTACATTTTGCACGGACTGTCAGTAACTGTAGATAATGATATAACTAATTAGTAATAGTTACAAATCAGTTATTATTTGTTACCTTTTCATTTTCTACAGAAAGATACTCAATACTCAATGCACTATTGGTCCCGTCCCGTGCGACTGTGCGACTAATAATATCACTAATAAAAACAAGGGCTGCGCCCTTGTTTTTTATCTTCTAACTGGCCTCTTACAGACCAAAAGCATTCTGGTAACTTTGTTATACATTCCATAAGGTCGGAATGGACTTATATTAAGGAGTTTTTGGAATCTTCTTATCAAGGGCTTTCCAACGGTATATCACATGTGGATTACCCTATTTTTAATTTTTTGCATTGCAAATTTAACAATAAAGATGCCCAAATGGTTGCGGCGATCTTTTAAATTTTGGATTCTGCTCATCAAGGGCTTTCAAATGGTGTGTCACATATGTGTATTACTCTATTTTTAATTTTTTGCAAAAAAAATCACAAAATCGCGATTTTGACCCCGAGGATGCCCAGATACTCTTGGCTTCCTTTTTGTTTTCTGGATCTACTTTTCAAGGGCTTTCCAACGGTGTATCATATGTCGCTATAACTTTATTTTCAATTTTTTCCCTTAATTATAGGAGAGTTTTAGAAATTAGAAATAATCATTTTGGGGGTAAAATTAAGCATAGGGTGAAGGCTTGCAATTGTGGTCGGCTTGAAATTGTGGTCGCCCCCTTTTTTACCTAGTGTCAACGGTCAACCGAAATCGAACACACCTGGTTTTAAAACTTCCGGTACCGGACTTCCCATTTAGTATACGTCAGGTTTCGATTGACGTTTGACACTGGGCAATAAAAGGGGGCGACCACAATTGCAAGCCTTTGCCCTAATTTGAGTTTCCTTAATACTATTGCAAAAACCAAGGAACTACTAGGTCGGTCGTCCACGCCTAATTCTCTCAGTATATTTTTTTTTCGAAAAGAGCATTTTAAAAAACCTAGTTTGGCTTAAGAAAATGATGCCAATTGGCACTTTCGTCCACTGAATTACATTTTCAAATTTCTTGTAAAGACCGTTGCTGGATTGCATTGCTCTTGTACAGTCGGGGACGCACGCTTTGAAAATATAAATCAGTGGACGAAACTGCCCATTGGCATCTTGTTCTTAAGCCATAATAGGTTTTTTAAAATGCTCTTTTCGAAAAAAAAATTTGTTGAACGAATCAGGCATACACGACTCAGGTAGTTCCCTCGTAAGAAACAAAAATAATTATTATGATATTGAACCTAAGGCGCGCCTGTCGCAGTTGATCACGAAGTCGCGACTTGAACTCATTACGCCATGCATTAGGTAGATGGCCGGCGTCGGTTTCCCCTTCTTGTCCGGTCCCCTTGGGATCCGATGCATTTCCAAAATATAACCATCTTCCGTGGTCACCCAATGACGCTCCACGGGATAGCCATACTTTGCTATTATTCCAGGCTATCAACAATTAAAAACGAAAACGACCATTCAAAATAATACAAAAAAAACAAAAAATACTGAAAAACACTAAAGTAATAATAATAATTAATAATAATAATTAGCAACGTAACTCACCGTTAGAAGGTGAATATCATTGTAATCCAACCCGAAGTTACAGGGGCGCTCATTCCTCTGTTTTTCAGTAATTTGTGCGTTTTCTGACCGGAAAAGTATTGAGGCACCCACAGCCAATAAATTAGAATGAATAAAGTTTAAAATAATGAAATAATTTAAGGCACTAATAATTAATAGATTCACTTTGGCACTCCTTCTAGGCATGAAGGACAGTTTTTCACTTTGGGTAGGATTCTTTGGGCACATTTTAAATGTTTGTCTATTTGGGGCAGAATGAAACTTACACATTTTTTATTTTTTTGAAATCGTATTAAAGTCTGTACGATAAAATAGAAGCTCTCTAAATGATCTTCTGGCCGTGGCTCGTTTAAAACTAAACTGGCATCTTTCCTCAATGAAGTTGTTGGCTTATACGTATGTTACCATGTAAACAATTTATGCATGGGTGTAGGTAAGGGAGGGATACATTGAAGTAGATTTGCGTATTTAGATACAATAAGAAAGGTTACCATTGGTTTGTGTGTGTGTGTGGGCTAAATCGCATGGAAATAATTATAGTTTCGTGGAAACGTGGCAGTGGTCATCGTAAGTGCTTTACAAAGGCTTGGAAGTTGAAGACCCTGGACAATCTGCGTTTGCATGACGTACTGGACGTTGGACAACAATCAACAATCAGCATAATTTACATACACTCGACGTTTCACATAATAATGAATGTATATAGGTACCTATAAGTACCTATGCAACATCCGCATGGCATAGTGGTATTTATATTTTTACGAAAAACATACAAAAGTGCTTAAGACTTGATAAGTAAATGATAACGAAATAACAACTAATCGCGTATTGGATTTCAATTCAATTAGGACTTGATGTGTTTTACCTGGAAGTACAAGTATCGTGGGTCAAGAAGCATTGTGTGTGGGTTTCCACTCAAGTCTCAAATAAAATGGGTAAACTTGTACATTCATAAAAGTAGTAAAACTGATGTCAATGCAGCTTTCAAAAGTAGTAAGAAGGCTATTTACACGTTTTCAAAAGCAGTAAAACTGATATTTGAGCTTTTCAAAAATGGTAAGTGATATTTCCGCTTTCATAAAATGATGTCATTCCAGTTTTCGAAAGTTGTAAAACTTATAATTACACTTTTCAAAAGTTGTAAAACTTATAATTACACTTTTCAAAAGCAGTAAAACGTCGTTTTACACTTTTCAATTGTAGTAAAATGGCTATTTACACTTTGAAAAAGCAGTAAAAAGGGTTATTTACACTTTTCAAAAGCAGTAAGACGGCTATTTAACGGTTTCCAAAAGTAGCAAAATGGCTATTTACACTTTTAAAAAGCAGTAAGACGGCTATTTAACGGTTTTCAAAAGTAGCAAAATGGCTATTTACACTTTTCAAAAGCAGTAAGACGGCTATTTAACGGTTTTCAAAAGTAGCAAAATGGCTATTTACACTTTTAAAAAGCAGTAAGACGGCTATTTAACGGTTTTCAAAAGCAGTAAAATGGCTGTTTACACTTTTCAAAATACACTTTTCAAAAGTAGCACAAACCGATATCATTGCAGTTTTCGTAAGCAGTAAAGGGGCTATTTACACATTTTTAAAAGCCGCGAAATGGCTATTCACACGTTTTCAATGCCAGTAAAAGGGTTATTTACACCTTTTCAAAAGCAGTAAAACGGCTATTTACACGTTTTGAAAACATTAAAACCGCTATTTAAACGTGTTCAAAAGCGTTAAAAAGGCTATTTACACCTTTTAAGAATCAGTCAAACGTATATTTCCCATTCAGTCCGCACACCTGGAGCGCAGTAAAAAGTCAATTTGACTGCTGCGACTTACCTCAAAATTACAAGGCGGGGCTAACTTGTTTATTACAAGAGATTTTAAGCTACAACTGGGCTTCATGCAAATGACAGTATCACCCACGATTTCCATATAAGTTTCAATCATCTGTTTCACGAATAACCTCTGGGCAGGTTTCCTTTTTTATGGTGGGTTTTCCTGGTGCCATTTCCAACCCATTTGCACAACTAGCACAGACATACATATGTATTAAGTACATATACCTATAAATGAAATTAAGATTTACTGTTTAAAAAATTACAGATTCGTGACGCACTGAAGACTGAACTGCATACTGAATCCATAGCTTGTAATGAAAGCTAATTGTTTGAAACCTGGCAATACATCCAAAGTAAACCTATAAAACTACCTAATTGCCTAACAACATTGCTTTTTAAATTTAAATTTTTAACTGCTTTAATGGTATTACTTAACTGACGAATTAAGTGGCGTAGTTTTTGCACTAATCAAATTTTGAAAATGTGCAAAAGTACAATAATAATTGCAGTGCAACTAAATAAATGGACATTAGGCCTTTTTTTGCTTGATGGAGTGAATTGTGACTACATTTATGCACAATGCACGATGCATTAACTACATAAATGATGGGAAATTAAACTGCATTGCCCTTGCCTTGGTCATGATCTTGATCTCATTTTTATTTTTCATTATTGCAATCACAATAAATGTTTCCGACGTAAGACTTGATAGGAAATTCACGAGCAAAAACATTTTATTATAATTAAAACTTATGAACAACTATAAGCACTTATCGTTATTGTTTCATTTCCATTATTAATGTCATTGCAATGCTTTTAATTAATAGATTCATTCAAAAAAATACGTATATTTATTTTCTCATAACTTAAATAAATAATTTGATATAAATCTGTACATATATTTTATATAAATAAACTTTCTGAGGCACGGCAGAGGCAGTATATTCTGTCTTTTATAACTTTCTTGATTTGGATATTTCTTTCATTTTGCATTGAATTGATTTGCAATTTTGCATAATAGCACGAAAGCATGGCAATAATTTTACTTTTACGACTAAATTTGAAACTTGGCCATTTTCTATTGACTGTCGTTGATTCTAATGTCAATCTTTGGATGAAGGCGACGATCAGCAAGGATCGTTGGGACCGTTGTTGTTTCATCGTCACTGTCAGTGCCACTGTCACTGTCACTGTAATTGTTGGTGGATTCTGATTCTGATTCTGATTCTACCGTAAATGTGCTAGTAGCTTCATGACCATCATCATTACTTACTGGGCTTTGGTTCCCGGGATACAAAGCCCTGAGTCTGGTCAGGATCTCTGAGTACACGTAAAGATCCGCATCCCTGCCAAAAACGAAATCTGCGTGATTCCAACGAGGATTGGCCACCTTAATGAATTCAGCGTTCAGGCGCTTCTTCTCTATGATTCCTTTCGTCTTTACGACGTCCTAAAAATTGAAAATTAAAAACTGACAATTTATCCAAAAATTAAACAATAAATAATTATTGGATTTTGAACTTACGGATCCGGACACGAGCCAGTCGTTCTCCCCATAAAACACGACGGCGGGCACCGTCATTTTTTCAATGGGAAACTTCGTGGGCTTGACAGTTCCATATTTTTTCAAATTTTTCATGGGCCCTTCGTCATACATTGCAAAATTCCCACTGATGATCCACTGCATCCATTGAACGACGGCTTTGGCCGAGCATGAGGTGGGGTAGGAGCCAGACGCAATTTGCCAGATTTCCTATTTTTAAAAAGTTTAACGGTAACGGTATGGGTGCTATAAACAAAGATGTACGGTATATTTTATGTATTTTATTTTTTGCATTTGTTTTTTTTTTGTTTGTTTTGTTTCTGGTCTTTTTACCGGCGAGACTTGTCCAGGGTCGTAGCCATCATTGATGAAGTTGAGGAAGGAACAGAAGCCGTGAAAGTCACCCATGCGCCCTTCCCGTCGACAGAGGGTGGGAGCGTAGCGATGCACAAATTTAAGGAGCGTTGGCGGGAAAAGCTCGCCGCGGTTGAACCTTCGAAGCGCCCACTGCGCAATTACAATGCAATTGCAGAAATATTTTACAATTTAAGAAGCTTTTTTATTTTTTCGCCTTTTCGAATTGGCAATATCTGGTTTTTCACATGTTTGAAAGTGTTAATTACTAGTTTTAATTGTTTTGGGAAATGGTTTTTTGCAGCTTTTGCAATCTTTGGAAGGGTTAATTTCTAGTTTTGACCACTTTGAAAATGAAGATTTCTAGTTTTGATATGTTTGAAAATGTTGATTCCAAGTTTTGCACATTTTTGAAATCGGTAATTTCTCGTTTAGCACCTTTTTGAAAGCGTTAATTTCTAGGTTTGATCTGTTTGAAAAAGTTGATTTCTAGTTTTGATGCTTTTGAAAAATGTTAACTTCTGGTTTGCCACATTTTTGAAAGTGTTAACTTCTAGTTTCGAGCTCTTTGAAAATGTTGATTCCTTTTTTTCAGTTTTGCCCATTTTTAAAATCGTTCAATTCTCGTTTAGCACCTTTTTGAAACCGTTAATTTCTAGTTTTGATCGGTTTGAAAAAGTTGATTTCTAGTTTCTGATCTTTTTGAAAGTGTTCGTTTCTAGTTTTGACTCTTTTGAAAATATTGATTCCTAGTTTTGCACTTTTTTGAAAAAGTTCATTTCTATTTGTGACCCTTTCAAAAATGTTATTTTCTAGTTTTGACTTTTAAAATGTCCTCATATTTTGTTGAATCTAAATCTTTTGAAAGGCTAATTACTATAATGACTTTTTTTTAAAAAACTTAATTTCTAGAATGTAAATTTTTTGGCAGCATTGTGCTATGATTTCCCAACTCCTTCCTGAAACACTTTTTACATACCTCAATAGATCTTGGAAAAGCGGCCGCAATTCTTAGAACGGGTGACCCGGTATCTTGAAGTGTGACAGCCCCCGCGAGGCAAAAGGCCATGTTGACCTTGGCGTTGTACTCTGGACGCGTGGAGAGCGCGATGAGTCCCACTCCATTCCCCATCGAATGGGCAATGTACGTGATCTGCCGGAGTGACGTAATGTTCAGAACATGGTCCACCATTGCTGGGAGGTCGTAGTAGCCGATTTGGTCAAGCCTTCACATTTCAAAGAATAGAATTAAATGCTCATAAATTACGCAAAATATCATACAAAAGAATGATCGTTATTCAAAAAGTAGGTCAACCTACGAAAAATCCCAAAATCGTGGATCTTCAACTTTCAGATTTGTGTGATTCCGTCCGTAGGGCGTCCCACGGTAATTCCCCAACCAAACATCGTAGCCATTGTCCCATAATTCGAATGCTGAAAAGTTCCAATAGTGTCAAACTTCAACCTTCATGCATTTCTAAACCACTTTAAAATTTACACCGTTAACCTTTTCAAAACGGCAACATCGTGTGACACTTTTTGAAAATGTTAACTAATAGTTTTGAGACACCCTTTGGAAATGGTGATTTCTAGTTTTTACCGTTTTGAAAAAGTTGTTTACTAGTTTTGACCTTTTTGGAAAAAAGTTGTTTACTAGTTTTGACCTTTTTGGAAAAGTGTTATTTACTAGTTTTGACCTTTTTGAAAAAGTGTTATTTACTAGTTTTGACCTTTTTGAAAAAGTGTTATTTACTAGTTTTGACCGTTTTGGAAAAGTGTTGTTTACTAGTTTTGGCCGTTTTGAAAAAGTAAATTTATAGAATTAAACACTTTTGTGAAACATTCTTCCCATGGTTCCCCTGTATTGATTAGGTTAAATCCGATTTAGACTTTTAGACGTTTCTTGGGGGAAAACTAGTTGAAAATACTCGGCTCATAGTTTTGTATTTACCTAATACATAGTTCTAGGTAGGGTATAGGGATTTTTGAAAAGTTAATTTCCAGCATGAACACTTTTTCTAAAATATTGTTTTCATGGTTTGCCAGTTCCTAATAGATTAAATAAGTACCTAAGGCTCTCCTATCACAATTGATGACAAAATCCCTTGAGCAAGAAAGAATTCCGTGCATAAGGAAAATGGCGGGTGTTGGTTGGCCAGTAATATTGTTCGGTCCTCTTGGAATTCTTAGCACTTCCAAAATATAACCATCTTCTGTGGTTACCCAATGACGCTCCACGGGATAATCATACCTCGCTATTATTTCAGGCTAAAAACATTAAAAAAAACAAGGGTTTTAAAAATAAAAAACAACAAATTGAAATGAACAACCACTACCGTAAATGCTCGAATAGAACCCCTGGGGCTCTATTCCAAATTCCCGCATTGCATTCCGCATAACACAATGCTATGTTATGTCTGATCCATGGAGGGGGGTCTTAGGGGTGGGGCTCTATTCAAGACTGGGGCTCTATTCGAGCATTTACGGTAATTGATAGATTGGCTCACCGTTCTGAGATGCGAATCTTGGAATCCCAATCGGAAATTACATGGACGATCATTCTCCAGATGCTTCTCTACAATCTCATTGACCCCGCCAAAGGCTATTGACGCACTGGATAAGCTCACACAAAATGCACTCAATAGAATAAAAGAACTAATGGCACTTGATTTAAACAGTTTCTGAATTTGTATTGAAGATGATGGAGATGAAGATGCTGGTTCCATTTTAAGTCTTTTTGGCACTTCTTTGGCTTTGGCTTCAGTAAAGTTAACTTTGTGGGTGTTTTGACACAATAACGTCATTTTTTTTACTGGAAATTTGTAAATTTCTTTAAATACTTTCATTACTTGTTCTTTTCTCTGACGATTACTGGGCGTACTATCTTTGTAATGGCTGCAATACTCATTTTGATGAATTTGGTAGTAAATTTTTGTTAATTTTGACTAAATTTTGCTTAAATAATGAAATTATTTTGATGATCGATGAGATGAGAGATAAAATTAATTGTGTACAAATCGTAGGGCGTCTCTAAACTGACTAGTGAGGTGTTGCATTGCCGATGCAATTTCCAGTTTCCTTCCTTCCTTCCTTCCTGCCTTAAGAGATGAGGCAAGGGCTTTCAGTGAAACTGCGATCTGTCCACCAGAAAGTGTGCTAACTGTGGTAGGGTAGGGTTGCACCCTAGAGTCGTAGTCTACAGAACGAGCATTATTGTTTTGAGATGGTAGGGATTGTTGTGTATTCTGTATTGTGTGAATCAAATGGTAATTTTGCTAATCTTAAAGTTGTAAATCGTAAAGTCGTAAAGACAGAAAAACAGAAAGACAGAAAGGAAGGAAGGTGTAGGAAGTGGAAGAAGTGGACGGCCCTGGACAGAAGTGGGTAATCACACGCCTCAACAACACTACATTTTTGTAGTTATTCTGACCATACATAATTACCATGGAAATAACAACTAATCTAGCGCCAATGCTAGCAAAAAATATGTGGCTCGGAAATTATATATAGGTAAGTAGTTTATATAGGTAGGGTGGTTTGTAACTAATTACTATTTACGTTTATATAGGCTTATAAAGCGCACAGAACTATTATGGGTGTATGTAGTATTAGGTAACGTGATAGTGATAGCTTAATAGTGAAACGTTGGTAAGCCATCCAGATTATGCAATCATTTGTTATTTCTTATTTGCATTATTACTTTTTTTCAGTGTTGTTCCCAGTTTTGCTCTGCGTCAAAACACTAATGTTTGCAGTTTTGCATTTTTTTCAAAACACTACTTTATCTAGTTTTGCCTTTTTCCAAAGCACTACTATTTCCAGTCTGCCTATTTTCGAAGCACTACTGTTTCCTGTTCCAGCTAATTTTGCCTTTACGAAAGCACTATTTCCAGTTTCGCCGTTTTTCAAGCAATGTTTTCAGTATTGCTTTTTTGAAGGCACTGTTTCCAGTTTTGAATTTTTTAAAAAGCAGTTTTGCCTGTTTTGCCTTTTTTAAAAGCATTGTTTCCAGTTTGGTCTTTTTTCAAAGCAGTACCGTTTCCAGTTTTGCATTTTTAAAAAGCAGTTTTTCCGGTTTTGCCTTTTTTTAAACCAATGTTTCCAGTTTTGCCTTTTTCAAAGTACTACCGTTTCCGGTTTTGCCTTTTTTCAAAGCACTACCGTTTCCAGTTTTGCATTTTTTAAAAACAGTTTTTCCTGTTTTGCCTTTTTTAAAACCATTGTTTCCAGTTTGGTCTTTTTTCAAAGCAGTACCGTTTCCAGTTTTGCATTTTTAAAAAGCAGTTTTTCCTGCTTTGCTTTTTTTTTAAAGCATTGTTTCCAGTTTTGCCTTTTTCAAAGTACCACCGTTTCCAGTTTTGAGTTTTTAAAAAACAGTTTTTCCTGTTTTGCCTTTTTTTAAAGCATTGTTTCCAGTTTTGCCTTTTTTTCAAAGTACTACCGTTTCCAGTTTTGCGTTTTTAAAAAGCAGTTTTCCCTGTTTTGCTTTTTTTTAAAGCATTGTTTCCAGTTTTGCCTTTTTTCAAAGCACTGCCGTTTCCAGTTTTGCATTTTTCTAAACACTGTTTCCAGTTTTGCTTTGTTTTAAAGCTCTATTTCCCATATTACCTTTTTTAAAAGTATTGTTTCCACATTCACAATTTTCCAAAGCACTAACATATTCTGTTCAATTTTTGCCATATTTTTCAAAGCTGTTTTCAAAGTCAAAGGGTATGATGCGATACTATAAACTATACAACTAAACTATATAGCGACAGATATAGGGATTGTCTAGTATCATGATTTCATGATTTGTGTGATAAATGCTACACAGGTACACAACAACAGCTACAAGCAGCATGCGCTATTGAAACGTAATTAACGATGTGGTCGTACTTGAATTGAATTGTTGTGCTTCATCTCCGTAATTGTTGCATTGTATTACAGCAAAGACTTGACCAAGCACGTACATAGGCGTCTGTTTGTCTATTTGTATTATGTATACTTGCAATTTGAATTATGCATTGCTTTACCTTTGCCTTTCGCGTTAGTTACCATTACCATAGTTGTCCATCGTCAATCCCAAGTTTGACGGAAAAATCCCCTTTTACCTTACCTGACCATTTCCAACTGAAAATTAAGATGCAATCCACATTGTTTACAAAGTTTACTTATTATTCTTGTTGTTGTTTTCAGCCTCAATGACACGAAAAATGTATCATTCTGACATTGACATTGGCATTGGCATTGGCATTGGTAGTGACATTGGACCTCTCATATAGCATTTCCACTGCAACTTGTCAGCACACGTCTATCCACTATAATTATAATTATAGCAAAATAAAAAAATTATGAATAAATCCAACAAACACGGCAGAAACGGCAGCTTGCAATGGGAAATTTAAAAAAATACAATAATTGTGCCTTATTTCGTCTTGTGTGATGCCCAATGAAATTGCTATTGTTCTAAAGTTCTCAAAGCGACTTTGAGACTAAAGTAATTAAGAGTGGGAAACTGTCTAATTGAAAGTGATAAATAGTGAGGATTACTGAAGTTTTAGTTGGAACTCGTTAATCGTTTTTACTCTTTAACCTATTCGAAACTGAGGAAGCATGGAAAGAATGCTTTACAAAGTGTTTAATTCTATAGATTAACTTTTCCAAAACGGTCAAAACTAGTAAATAACTCTTTTTCAAAACTGTCAAAGCTAGTAAATAACACTTTTTCAAAAAAGTCAAAACTAGTAAATAACTTTTTCAAAACAGTCAAAACTAGTATATACACTTTTTCAAAACGATCAAAACTAGTAAATAACACTTTTTGAAAAGGGTCAAAACTAGTAAATAACACTTTTTGAAAAGGGTCAAAACTAGTAAATAACACTTTTTCAAAAACAGTCAAAACTAGTAAATACACTTTTTCAAAACGGTCAAAACTAGTAAATACACTTTTTCAAAACGGTCAAAACTAGTAAATAACGCTTATAAAAGATCAAAAATCTATAAAATACCATTTTAAAAAACATTCAAAATGATGTATATTACGTTTCGAAAAGGTTATTATTACTCTAATTGAATGGCTCACTGGATTCAGAGTTACCTAGGCTACAATTACAATGTAGAATGGAACAATGAATCTCACGATTGAAGAGCATAAGAACAACAATAATTTTAGTAGGCATTCTTTTGTTTTTGAAAATGAACAAGCTGGCAGTTCTCAGTATCCAGAATCTAGAATCAGAATCAGAACCAGAATCAGAAACAAAACCAGAACTAAGGAAGTACTACCGCTTTTTTATGATGCAATAAACAAAAACATAATTTAATTGCCCGTAATTATGTATGTATATTGTATTTATTCAAAAAAGAAAGGAAAAAAACAATCAGTGCCTTTGGGAGTTACATGACGATAATGACGAACCATCTAGAATCTAGAGTATAGCAAATAGTTATGTCTAATCGTAATTAATAATTAAACATTAATTAAATAGATTGGAAATCCACGGAACGCAATCGTAATCGTAATTCGTATAGTTTAAACATAAATGTGTTGACTAAATAATAAATGTACAATTATATTTTGTAATAAACTACATGTTAGACAGATTGCCCACCAAACTAATTCAAAAACTGGTTGTTAGTAGAATTTTTACCCTTTATATAATACAGAGAGTATCGTTTTTCTTTTTTTTTGAATGTATAATACCATAAATTGTATTACCAAGTCATTTAATAGTATTTTTAGTTAGTTAGTTTGTATCGTACTTTGTAAGTACATACTGACTGTGTTTATGCTACAACTATTATTTATAAATGTCTGTCCTATAGTTATATTTTTTGTAGAATTAATAATATTATTTATTTATTTGTAGGTACTTACACGGTACACATACATTAAAAGTACCATCGTACTTTTTTTCGAGGGACATAACACACGGAGACCTTCACCAAATTTAATTTGAAATCATTAACTAGTACTAATTGTAATAATTAATTCTGTTTATTAATATAATTATGAATACTTTTACACTTTTTTACTGAAATTGTATAGCTTTGCTTTCCCGTCTTAGGTAAGTTTGGTTTCGTGTTTTTTTGGTGAATGCTTTCAGTTTCAGTTTACACAAGAGTTTTAGTAGTTTTAATCAATGAGCTGTCGACAGCATCGCATCGCATCGCATCGCATCAATAATTCACATACAAGTTACTTACAGGAATTTAATGATCATTTTGTTATGGTATTTAAATACAACAGTAAACTATTAAACTACCTACCTAGCAGTACTATTTCACACACGCACTCACGTCTAAATCTTACTGCTAGTCGTAATCTGTTTTAAACTTAATCGTATTTTGTAAACACTCAAGTAATGTAGTATCACTATCACTAATCGTAGATTCGAATTTGACACCCGGCACTCGATTAATAATTATTATTATTAGTTTATTATACTTATTTTTATATCAGATACAGATATTCATCTCAATGGGCGATGGGGCCAGGTATTTACACACTCACTATTAACTCACTGATTAACTGATACACCAAAAAAATACACGTAGGTCATTACTTACGCATTTATGTACATACCTAGTCTAAATACACAGTTTCGTTTAGACTATTTAATCTCAGTTTTACACCCACAACTGACAATAATTTATTATTAGATTGAAATTTTGTTTAGTAAAACATTTTCAATAACAAGTAGAATTATAGTACACAATTTTTAATACCAATTCGATCAAAATTACAATCATGATTGGTAAGTAATATTACTAATGCTGCACCATTCTAGATAGAATATAAGCACTGCTCTGCAAGCACAAACCGCACAAAGGGAACGGAAAATCATATTTAAGCAGTGCTCAAACCTAAACTTTTACTAACGAAACCGATCAACGATAAGTACTTGCGCAATACTACAAAATTATGAGCAAA
Source organism: Dicyrtoma fusca (assembly GCA_034695205.1). Taxonomy (NCBI): domain Eukaryota; kingdom Metazoa; phylum Arthropoda; class Collembola; order Symphypleona; family Dicyrtomidae; genus Dicyrtoma; species Dicyrtoma fusca. The sequence continues at coordinate 5,992 of JAQFZC010002379.1, read as the reverse complement.
ATTACAATATAATTATAATTATTATTTAATTTTAGTAATTTGTTAATTGATAACTCACAAACCAAAGTTCCCAAGAAATGTACTAATTAATATGTAATGTGATGTATCAAATCAAATGAAACAACCCAGTCCTTTAATTCAGGTAATTAGTTGCTTGTCTAACTAATTCGATAATTAAATACATACATAATTTGTATTGTAATTAGTATAATTATTATTATTGTGTCTATACCCTAAGCAGAAAAACAAAATAAAATACGTCGAAATTTGATTGCGAACCTCATATAATACAATACAATATAACCTTAATGTCTTTATAATACAAAAAATATAATTATTTAATCATATATACCATTTTGATTTATTTCTCTTTACACGAAGAAGTTAGACTATAAATAATTCACCACAAGATACTAAAATAAAGTGTCCTGCGTTAATATAATTATGCCGAGAGACGATAGAAATAATGATTAAACGAATCAGAAACTAACGTTTCCTATTTACAAATTACAATACAAGGCAAACGAATACATATATTTAATTCAAATCAAATAAATGCGTGCTCTACTACAAATTAATATAAACAAACCCGCCTGACACACTACGATTTTATTGTAAAATAAACGAAATGTATTACATTACTAAATAAGTATTTACATAAATTATAACATAAATGGAGTAACGACGAGTGTTACATTTTCGAAATCAAAAGGAAAAGGAATATCGAAATACTAACTAAATAATTATTGTTACTTTAAACAGTAGATCGAAATAACAAAGACAAAAATCGAAATTCGAAATCAAACCCAGCCGCGACATAGCAAAATTGACAATCAATGTCAATAAACGAATCTATACAAAAACCGAGCACGAGACCTTCACACGAACGATCGCTTACAGTAAATTCCAATGTGCATAGCAATAGCTACGCATAAATGATTGTTTTAATTTTAATATAATTACAAACATCACATGAACAACGAACAAGCAGGAACTCCACACAAAACAACAATTTTTTGTAGGTACTTCAGGGTTCAGTTGATCCATTGAGGTTTTGTAAAATACCCAATTCAATCCAATTAACAATAGCTAGCTAATATACCTAATTGTAAGTATAACTAATTTTGATTCACGAATGACGACTGACGAATTAGAAGTCAATTTGAGTAGATTTGTTAAACGTGAACACTTGTATAATTTTTCCAACGAACAGCGAATCCGAATACGAATCATCTCTAATATTTGTTAATTCGTCCAACTAAATCTAGAGCAGACACTGAACTGTCCGTAGTATCATCAAATATACGATAAATTATAAGTTTGACAATGACGATTCACATAAGTTCAAGTAAAATATATCGATTTCCCTTCAAAATGTCAAGCAACACAGTTATTATATAATATGTATTTATTTATACTTCATACACTATTCAAAGGTTTTTATTTCTTATCGACATATGTGTGTGTACATTTTGATGAAAACACTGGACTGTCCACGAACGCAATCCAAAATCCACAAATTCAATAACAATTTCCGAAAATGATTCTTTGCTATTTTTACAGTTTTATTTTCCGTTGGGGGAGGTACGTACTTCTACTTCTACTGGCACTGCACTGCGGTACTGGTGGATTGGATTCGGACACTTTCTACACAGATGTTACAGAGGAATACATATGCAAGTAGGAGTAGCTTTGATATTAATTGGCATACAAATTATCATAGAATTTCGACTTTGATATTCGAATACATAAACAGTAATTCCACAAGTAATTGTATACTTAATTTTCTAATAATAATTATTTAAGTTGTTTCTTCTGGTTTATGACAACACGATGGCTTCATATGGATGATCATCACACTCTCCATGAGCTAGCCGATGCATGGCCATTTCACAAATTCCATAGTAATGCACGAAAGCTGCTGCAATGACGAGAATGTGGAACAACTGATGACTGTGAAACTGTAATACGTAAACAAATAGATTTATCATTTACTAATTATTTCAGATTTACAGGCATAGTATATGTACGTCATTATTTTTTTTAATCATCAAACTTCTCCTTACCCAAATATCACACTTGCCAGGGAACCATCTTTCAGGTATCCGTGATGCATAAACAAGAGCTCCTAAAATGTACAACGCTCCCATGAGAATCAACCATCCAAGGGATGCCCGGGAGATTGCATGGATCCATCCTTTGGCTAATGCATAATGAACTGCGGGAATAACACCACTCAAACCAAAACCCGCAAACAATCCTGTAAAACAGAGTAACATTATAATTTTAATTGCCATCCTTTTCTCTACAACAAAGCTACAATTACAAAGAAAAAGGGACGATAGCATAATAGGTAGGTCCATGAAAAAGAAAAGAAGCTTTCATTATTCAGAATTCAGAACACGTGAACCGAAGGCCGTAGGCTTCCTTTATTAAGTTCTAAAATAGTGGTAGAGAGACTGTGACACTGTATGTAATACGTAGGTAGGTAAGTACACTGCAAAAACAGACTATTAAAAGTGAAGCCTTTAAACATTTGAAACCCATTAGGAATCAAAATCATAATGGTGGGTTTATAACTACTATACATGGACTCTGATGTGTTCCAGATAGGTTCCTTTGGTACAGTGTATACATTACCTACATACGCTGCAAAACTGTCTAAACTAGAGCTCGAAGTGTTACATTGCATTGCATTACCAATTGGCCAATTTACACAGGCAGAGACAATTTGGGTTCCCTTCTGAAAAGAAATCGATCGATAAATAGAGTTTACAGCTGTATGCATGCACGGTCAGTCATTGCTAAACTCTCTGCATAGTGTTACATACAACACGGAATGGAAACATCTAATACGAACGTGGAATGTATAATAAGACAGGAAAATTGCTAGCACTACAAGGCTTTCCTTGTCTCTTGAGCTGCTTCAAACACGTGCCGGTGTAAACTGCAAGTCATTTCTACTTAAGCCTTGATAACTGGATCAGCTTATAAAAACTTAATCTGGGCTATCCCAAGTCCAATCTCGTGCCTTTTACCCCTACACTATTCAAAGTCGAAAGGGAGCAAACTAGAAAGCGCAAACTAGAGCATATTGCATAAGCCAATCAATAACCACATATTAATTAGGTACATTATGTACTATCCTGACTATCCTCGATGAATATTACAAACTGTATCGACTATCGACGACGCGTCGTAGCTATTTTTAAAAATTCAACTGAACTACCTACTCGCCTGGTGGAAGAGCAAACAAATAATGACTTGACTTACAATGAGCAAGAATGAGATCACAATTTTTGTAAAAATGGCAATGAGTTTTTGAACGAATCTTACCTGCACGCAAAGGTCTAAAATGAGGTTCACCGAATTTGTCCCAAAGTGACACAACGATGGAAGTGACCCCCAGTACAAAGGTAACACTCATGTAAGTAAATTTGACTGCCTTCTCACAATAAAACCCATAATATAACCAGGGAAAGAATGAGCCCATTATCAACAATGCGATTCCAACATAATCCAATCTATAGAAAATTACAAACACAAATAGAACAAAAAATATTAGTCACAAAATCATCATAAAGAAATAGAAAGTTTTGCACTTCAATAAACAATAATAAAATTATTATGTAATCATAGTAGGAACTAACTTGCTAAATAATTTCCCCACGAATTCGGAGTGACAGTGAAGCGTATGAAAGGCAGACGATAAGAAGAGACAAACTATAGCGCCCGTAAAGAATACAGCGAAGACCAGCTTCTCTTGAATGTCAATCTCAACCGTGGGTCGAGTTAGAAAGTAAATGGCGACGGTGAGGAAAGCGATACATCCCAGTAGATGAGTCCATATATTTCCGGTTTCGGTGTGAATTCGAAAAATACTCTTGAGACACTCCGCGACAGAGGGGAGGGGTGGCCGATGACCACGGTGGAGGAAGTCATTGTCTTGAAGCCAACGAGGTAATGCCTACAAAGTTGACACATAAGAAATATATAACCACATTAAATAATAAATCAGTATTTTAGAATATTCACAGTAATGCCTCGCTTGTCGTTTCCATTTTACTTTCGCATTAAACTACACTTACTTTAAAATGACACACATTCCAACCAGCTGCCCAAACTTTCCGTGCAAACTCTTCCACTTGCTCCGTGGCAGCAGATAATTGTGGGATACAGAAATCATATTCGTCTAAATCTTCTTCTCGGTTTAATAAATCAGGATCAACCTAGAGGGGCAAAAACAAAGAGACAGAAAATGAGTCATTTAGTACGACCTTCAGGCTAACTTCTACATACATAAATATCGAGGTACAGGTACACTGAGATATTCACAGGTCCATTGTGTGATTAGTGATTAGGTACCTCAATATCGCTGGGTGACTCAAGTGGTGTGGCTGGGAGGGTGAGACCGACGCCTTCTTCTAAATCATCATCATCTAATGACTCGTTAAATATCTCTGGAATCATAGATGGGAATTCAGAAAAGCCCATGTCTAAATTTTGCAGCCTGTTCTGTAGCTTGTGTGCATTAAATTCTTTCTCTTCCGGATCTCCCATTCTACCACAAAAATTAAAAATACATAATGAATTTAACATCACAAATTGTGTAAAGCTGGATTCCAAATATGTATTTGTTGTATAGTTTCCCAGTAAAATCGGTTTTAATCCGAATCACTCACCCGTATCCATTGAGTCGTCGATGTAGTAGGAGATCTGCGGGTGAATTGTCCGGAAATCCATCACTAGCATTGACTACGATCTTATAACGTCGTCGAGTTCCACTTCCTCCAGCAGCACCCTGGTCAAAATCTGACTCCAAGTATCCATCCATACTTAGGCAGGTACTTAACTGTCTTCTAGGGTCACTAGGTTCTGTTCTGATTCCTCAAAGCGAACAAGACCAGACAAGACCAGAATTGGAACACCAAAATCTAGCCTGAAAATACAATAAAGGGAAAAAATTAGTACAAATATTCTCTACAAAATCATTGGCTAAATTGCTTAATCATAAATCATTATCAAATATCGATGCCAGTCACACAAAAAAGATAACTGCCTACCTACAAACTTATTGCGTTAAAATCCTATCCTATTCTATCAATCTTTCAAAAGGGATTACGAATTAGATTAGAATAACAATTGATCAATCAATTATCAATCAATTATACAACACAGATTCATTATGTAACCGTGCACACATTATATTATAAACCTAGGCATTTGATTTTAGTTTCAATCGTAAATTGCAGCTGTGCTGTCCAAACTTATTGCGTATGACTTAAATCTAAACATTTTAGGCAGCCTGCAGCTGAAAAAAAACTGACCAGCTGACTCAGTTGTAATTTATAATGTAAGCAACAGTGAAGTGCTGTGCTATGCTTCTATAAAATAATGTTAGGACAAAAAATTAAATTGCGCACTTGAAGGCTTATACCGCTATTATGTAACTGTCTCTTCAACAGCATTCAGAGTACAGATTGAGCAGCGACACACACACACGAGCACAGTCAAAAGTGTAATAACCAACCACCGCAGTCACAGCCACTGTCAACAGTCCACAGAATTCACAATCGCACATAATGAATGAACTAATGACAATTTGATGTGGTTTCTTCCTGGCATACTTTGATACCGATAATTATTATGATTATTATTAGCTAACTGCCACGCTGATAAAATGTAATTACATAACTTCAGGGGAGAAAAAACAAATCCCTATATCCTACCTAGAACTATGCATTAGGGTAGGTAAATACAAACCTATACGCCGAAAACTTTCAAGTAGTTTTCCCCCAAGACACGTCTAAAGGTCTAAATCAGATTTAACCTATTCGGAACTGGGGAACCATGGGAAGAATGCTTTACAAAAGTGTTTAATTCTATAAATTAACTTTTTCAAAACGGCCAAAACCAGTAAATAACACTTTTCAAAACGGTCAAAACTAGTAAATAACACTTTTTCAAAACGGTCAAAACTAGTAAATAACAC
>JAQFZC010002378.1:0-23428 GCA_034695205.1 Dicyrtoma fusca | reverse complement strand
ACTTTAAGCCGGTTTAAACCGGTTAAAAGCCACTGGTTAGGTCTTTTGCCTAATAAGTGGCTTTTAGTCGAACCCTGGCTGACCTTTTTAAAAATGTTACTTTAATGTTTTTTCCTTTTTGAAAACGTTAATTTGTTGTTTTTACCCATTTTAAAAGTGTTAATTACTCGTTTTGTTCCTTTTGAAAACGTTAATTTGTCGCTTTATCCGCAAAAGTAAAGAATAAGTAATATTGCTTCTAATCGTAAGAGTTACGGTTCTAATTGTGATTACAAGTGCATTTCCTTCTGAGGCGACGGCAAAGAAGTCTGGAATTTAGATGGTGGGAAGCTGCGGGTTGATGAGGAGCTGGGCTGGGAAATAAAAAATGCGTGCGGGTGACCGGGAAAGGAGAAAGTAGTGAAGGGAAAGGAAGGAGAGTTGTTGACAGTGCGAGAGACGCGGATGTAAAATTGGTTTCTTGTCTTGTACTGGCGTTGTGAAGCGAAACAGAAAGAATCTCTTTATCACGATCATCCTCTTCCTCTCTCCTAGTATTACCCTCGTTCGCTTTCTTTCCCCGGTTAACCCAGAGTGGAGCTGTTAGATAGCTAATAATTCATTCCACGTGGTTGGATTTTCAAGGGAAATTTACGAAGGCAACCCAACTTCCAATAAGCCAAAGGAAACGATACTTTCTTTCAGAAGGCGCAAAAGGACGCTTTTCAAAATTTATAGAATCTGTAACCTGTTTGCTAAGTGATTATTCTACAAATCAACATTTTCAAAATCATTCATAAATAGTAGCTAACACTTTCGAAAAGGTCAAAACAAGAAGTTAACACCTTCAAAAGGGTCCAAACAAGAAACTTTTTCAAAAAGTTCAAATAAAAAAGTTAACACTTTCAAAAAGGTGCAAACTACAAGTCAACATGTTTAACAACATTCAAAACTAGTAGCAAACACTTTTAAAAAGATCAAAAATACAAATTAACATTTTTAAAAACGTCAAAAGAAGAAATTGACATTTTAGAAAGGTCAAAAGTAGACATTTCCACTTTCAAAAATATGTAAAACTGGATATATTACTTTTCGAAAAGGTTAATTGATGCAAACTTTGTCATTTTTCAAAGATATAGTACAACATCACACAACTTTTGTTTTTGCATCTACAAAAATATGCAAACAGAACGCTTTGCAGTTTTTAAAAAACAATAATAAAATATTAGCACCTTTTCAAAAAATATAACATTTTGAAACTTGCAGATAATCATGAAAAAAGGATAATTTTCTGCATATTCGAAAGTTTGGTAAAAGCCGTTTAAAGAATCTACAAGTGCGTTTCGCCCTGCCAAAGCATGTAAAAGTGGGTTTAGTGATGAAAGGTAGTCTATTTGAATCAGTTCTAAGATTAAATAAAGGCCATTTTGCTCCTAGATTATATAAAGATGAGATGTGGAGATAGAGGGATAGGAAAAAATACGTTCTAGTACAATAAAATACATAATTATCTGCGTAGGCAATAGGAGGGGAGTCCGTAGCGCTGCAACCACTGCAAAACAATAATCCACCAACTCGGCTGCCAACAACGTGAGTAATTCTTTATTGTGTGAGTGAACACGATTATATTACAAAAAGTACAAAAACTTTTCAGAGGAACAATAATTCATAATTCATGGAACAATTCTACGCACATGATTACTCAATTCCATTATTCCTTACGCACCACGCACACTAAGGCGTCTCAGGGGCCTTCCAAAATTACGCTCGCACTTTTAAAAAAAAGATAAAACACGATAACTACACGTTCTCAAAAAGTGCAAAACATACTATTTACGCCTTCGGAAAGGGCAAAACATTACTTTGCTCCTTCAAAAAGTGCAAAACGTTATATTTGCGTCTTCCCAAAGTGCAAAGCATTATATGTACGTTTTCAAAAAATGCAAAACATTTTATTTGTGTCTTCAAAAAGTGCCAAGCATCACATTTGACCCTTCAAAAAGCACAAAACGTTAAATATGCGCCTGCAGAAAGTGCAAAGTGCATTCTTTTTTCGCCTTCAAAAAGTGCAAAAAGTTATATTTGAGCCTGCAGAAATAAATAATCGTCTAGACTCCAGAGTGCCTCGTGCCAGCGTTAGTTTGATTAGACACGAATAAAATTTTGACCCCTCGTACCAAATTAAAAAAGTTATACAACAGTCCCTAGTTTTCGGTATTTAATTTCAAAAGCCAATAGAAAGCACTAAATTATTATTATAGACCTTCACTTACTTTCCTACAAACAAAGTTGTTCTTACAGATTTCCTAGAAAATAAGCCCAATTCCCAATGAGCATGCTTTTACTAAAGATATGAGGAAGAAGAAGCCTAGTCCTAAGAATCGAAAATTTTCAAATAAAAGAATCAAAATTGTATAAATATTGACTGGATTTACGACATATAGGAGTTCAAAGTAAAAAACAAAAACAAAAAAAGGATCTTGCCAGTGCTCACTCGCCTATTTTTAATCTGTAAGAAGATCAAAGAAGCAGAACGCAAGCAGTTCCACTACAAGTGGCGTAAACAGCACCAGTAGGCTATTACGTCATATAGAAATTTTTGAATTTAGCTCACAACGGAAAAATGCAATGATTTCTTTTCAAAATCTACAATTTAAAAATGCTTCAAATTTCCACGTGTTCAAAATCTAATTCTAAAGTTCCTAAGAGCATTTTTCAATTGCATAAAATACACATTATTGACCTTTTGTAAAACGTTAATTTCTTGTTTCGCCCTTTTTGAAAAATTAACTACTATTTTTGAATGTTTTTAAAAATGTGGATTATTAGTTTGACCTTTTAGAAAATGATAATTTATTGTTGTGAGCTTTACAAAAATACTAATCTCTTGTTTTGACCTTTCTTCATCTTGTGTTGATCATTCTTTAAAATGCTAAGTTTTTGTTTTGACCTTTTTAGAAATGCTGATTTCTTGTTTTGAACTTTTGAAAATGTTAATTTCTAGCTTTACCCTTAAATGCCCTTCAAAAATAAATAACTGCATTTATAAAGCGCACTTTTCTAAAAGCCGTTCTATAAGCCGTTTTAGGTCCGTCATTGGAAATCAGTACTTTATGTATTGAATGACTTGACAATAAAGCAAACTGAAACTGAAGCCACATTATTGATACTGTTTCGTAAAAGTAATAAAAATGGTTTTTAAAAAATTGTAGTTGTCAAAAAGACATGTATTTTGATAGTACTTTTATAGATATTCCAAATTCATTCAAACCATCAAATTTGGGGAAAAAGGCTACAGTTTGACCTCGTACTTTACAAACTGTTGGTTCTAAATATGTACGCCACTGAACTACACCGACGGAGGACAAGATCAGAAGAGCCAAGCAGTACAAAAATCTACAAGCTGTGGAAAGTACAGCCAAGTTGCTAAGTTGCACTTGACATCTTATGTTTACAACTCGTGTCTGAGTACAAAAGGCTTTTTATACTTTCAAGGTAAATAGCTCCCCTCTCAATCTGGGTAAAAAGTAAAATATCTCAAAGTTTTAGGCTTCATCAATCATTTCATGGATTTAACAATCTCTCCTCCAAACACTTCTAATCCCAACAAAACCAAAACGCCGTCCTAAGGAGACTCAAGAACCAAAACTACTCATTTCTCTTTAGCAATGGGACACCCACCCGTATCCTAAATTAGGATTCCTAATCAATACTAATGTTTTTTGAAAGATGCAAAAAGCTCTATTTTCATGTTTTGAAAAGGTGCAAAACTTGAAAACATTGTTTGTAAAAAAAATTGCCATATATAAATTAACTGCCACGCCTGTCTTATGGTACCAATATTGAAAAAATATTTGAATTAATTTGGAAAAGGGTCTTTTTGCTCCTTCGCAACTACCGTGTAGTACTATGCAATCCATACCTGAACTTTGCTCGCAACAACTTTTCTATTCCGGTTCCTAATGATGCCGTGGGATGATAGTCCATGGATTTTAAAAGTTAAACAGCAGAGCGTCAGCTCACAGAATGCTGCGTTTTTGGGGTAAATACACTTTCTACAGATACTGTAGTGTCCCTATTGCCTTTAATAAGCTCTGATTTTTACGTAGGTATGTTTATGACTATGCATATATTTATTTATATTTGTGTACCAACTATTTCTATTTGCGCTCTTAAGCGTTAAAATAACTTTAGCACGACGCCAGATAGACACCCACGAAAGCATTCCTATTAATAGCCAATGGTAATCGATTAAAAGCCAGACAAAACAGCAAAAACAGCACCGTCGTCGGTCTATGTTCATTCACATTCACAGGTAAAGATTTACCCGGGTATTTGCGAAAGTGTGTATGTATGTCTATTGTATAAAATAAGAATTGGAATTAGAATTCCTTTCGAAAAATCGTTTTTGTTCAAGTTTTGCATATAATTATTATTGAAATTCGCATATTTTAGAAAAGTAAGTGTGTAGAAAGTGCCCTTTTAAAAAGGTCTGTTACCAAGACGAGGAGTTTTTGTTTAAAAAAGTGTTTTATTAGAGAAATGGACACGCTGTTGAAAAGAGCTGTTTTAAAATTCACATTAGAAAATTAGCATTGTTAGAAAACAAAGTGTTTAAAAGGTGTGATTGGGGGAAAGAATAGCTTTTTAAAAAAGTTGTTTTATCAAAATTAGCCTTTACAAAAAGTAAAATTTTGAAGAAAGTTGGCATTTTTTGACATTTTGCTAAAATGTGTGTACTGATTACTGATCACTCTACTCAGAAGCTCCATGCCTTTTCGGTCAAACTGGTAAATTACAAATTTATTTGATGGCTTTTGTCGTGTGATGGATGAAAGGGATCCATAGGTTTTTGAAACGTAGAGAAATAATAAGGTGAACCTGGTGATTTGTGAAGGAAATGCAATGAAACAAGATATTTCGGAACTACGTGAAACTTTGGTTCATTTGTATCCCGTAAGTCAAAAATTAACCTCAGTTTAGTCTTGAACAAGATGCTTGAGCTAAGTCAGATTCGCAGATTGAAGTTTGAAACATGGAGCCCAAAGAATTCTGTAACTTGTGTTGTTACGTTCCGTTTAGTAATAATAATTGACAAAGATTTACATTTACATGCACTTCTGCATAGACGTGACAAAATTATAAAATCAGAAATAGTTTCCCAAGGAAAGGGTTTTTGGAATTGAGACTTTAAAGCAAGGATGAAGATTTAGTTTTTGAAAAAGTAGTTGACAGTAAAATTGTGTGAAAGTAGCGACAGTGACTACGGAATATAAAACAAGCATTTTAAAAATATAGATTTCAATAAAACACCTGTTTGTTCAGGCTTTTTTTAAAATAATTTTAAATAAGTTTTTAAATAATATCCTTTAAATTCCTAGTCAAATTACCTACTCCTATTTTGTATACACAAGTTATGGACCATTTATGGATTAAGACTCACTGTCGTTTTAACACTGTACATTCCACAAGCTTCAGCTTCTTTGGATCTGCATCTTTTTAGGGTTTCATCTGCTGCCCTCAATTCTCACACTTTACTTTACTTTCACTTCCTTCTTTACTACTTACAGATAGTCTACAAAATCCAAACCACTCCACTGCACTACTGGCATGGATAGGGCCGTACACAAATAGCAAACTCATAGGCTACATAAGCCATAGCCTCCGAAGTCACAGTACAAGAAATTCCGAGAGAAAGTCTAAATATGACATTTCTTTACCCCTTTCTTTAAAAAAAAGACACAATTTCCGAACGTCCTTTTCAAATTATAAATGTATGTACTCTGGAATGTGTACTACGGTATAATTTTCAAAACGATATTTGTAAAACGTTTCGTTCCATTTTTCCATTCACATTTCAAAATCATTTTTGAAAATCATTTCATGAAAATATGTACAACCATCTACTTCTATATTTTATACAAACTTTTAAAACGATTTATTTTTCCGATTTGTAATGCCTTGTATAAAACTGTCGAATTATATACATAGACAGCTTCTACAAAAGAATAAATACTTTCACTATTTTCAAAAAATAGGTATTGGAAAATTCAATTTAGAAACGACAGATTTACAAACTGTCTATGCTTTCAAAGTTTTAAATTCTTTGCCAAATTGATTTTTCCAATGTTTTTTTTGTGTGTGAAGATTTGTATTTTTTCAGAAATATGTATGTACAAGTGTATCTAAAGTTCTATTTCAAAAACTGCCAAATTTTTTACAAAATTGGTTTGTCAAACGACAGGCTGCGCTGCTGTAATCTTTTGAATTCGGTTTCAAAGTTTTTTGTAATTGATTTTCAAAAAAGACTAAGAAATTGCCAATTTATTGTCAAAATGAATATAAAAATCCATTTTAAAAATTTCTCGTGAAAGCAGCTTTCACCGTGGTTAGGACCGCCACTGCATTACCCCTAAATTATGAGCATTAAATGAACTACAAAAATAGTTTTACACACTTTCCCATCTCCTCTTCTTCTTCTTCTTGTCACCCACTGCATCTCTTTCTCTCCTCCGTTTAATCTCAAGTTTCCTCTCTGCTTTCTTTCCCAACACACTTTCCCCCACTTCATCTTTCATCCTTCTTTTGTTCCTTGGTGAAAGTTCACTTTTCAGCTCAGCCAAAATCTTTTATCTTTGGCCCTCTTTTAGTGTTTAATGTGCAAATCTAGTAGTAGTACTTTCTTTCATAAAATGTACGTGTCATATACATACATAACACTAGACAGAAACTAAACTAGGTATGCCACTAATGCAAAATTTACGGATCTGATTACAACCTGGTCAGAGAATTATAGGAGGACAGTCCAGTCATTTGATGAAGAGTAATATTACGCATTGTTGGCTATAGAATGCAGGGATTAATGTAATCGTAATCTATGAGATTTATGACTTTATAGCTTACATTTACAGGAAACCTCCTCCAAATCCTCCACTTCTTCCCCCGGTCTTTTGTAGAAGAGAGAGTCCCAAAAATTCTTATCGTGTTGATTTTCTAAAGGAGCAAAAAAGAAGTAGAATGAATGAGGAAGAAAGGACCTTACGAGGGACATAATAATTTTGACAGAATTAGATAAGCTTTTCCCTTTCCTTTCACATTTGGCTTTGTGAGTCGGTGGACTCATTAGTCATTACAAATTTTGATTACGGACTTCACTATTTTCGCTGCTTGAGATGCAACATGACGCGTTTCCATTATTGTGGAAGTACAAAGGGACGCGGAGGTAAAACGCTAAGAAGCAAAATGACGTATCCATAGAAAAAGCTCAAACTTTCCACATTATTACAAGACTTAAGTACAGGAGCTAATCATGTTTTGAAATCGAAGAATTACGTGCTTTTAAAAAAAATTGAAAGCGAGGCTTTGCAAGGTTTGAAAAAGTTTAAGCTGAGGCTTTGCATGTTTTAATAAAGTCCAAATCCAGGCTTGAGTTAGTTAGAAAGGGCAAATCATGGTTTTGTATGTTCTAAAGAAGTGTAAATTAAGGTTTTGAGTGGTTTGAAAAAGTGTAAATCGAGGTTTTGCATGGTTTGAAAAAGTATAAATCATGATTTTGAGTGGTTTGAAAAAGTGTAAATCATGGTTTTGCGTGGTTTAAAAAGTGCAAATCAGGGTTTTGCGTGGTTTAAAAAAGTGTAAACCAGGGTTTTGCGTGGTTTAAAAAGTGCAAATCAGGTTTTTGCGTGGTTTGGAAAAGTGTAAACCAGGGTTTTGCGTGGTTTGAAAAAGTGCAAATCAGGGTTTTGCATGGTTTAAAAAAGTGTAAATCGGGGTTTTACATGTTTTAAAACAGTTCCAATCCAGATATTACAAGGTTTGAATGGTGTAAATCCGGGTTTTTCATGGTTTTCAAAAGTGTAAATCCAGGTTTTGAATGCTTTAAAAAGGGCAAAAACTAGTTTTTTTTACACAGTGCTAAATCGGTAATTTAATCAATATGTATGTGTGTGAAGAAAACTGGTTAACTGTGTGCCTTTTTTGAGGTTTTATGTGCATGCGTCATTTTGCATCTTAAGCAGCAGTATGTCCAACTAGTTACTGGACTCAAAGGATCCCCTACTTTACTACTCGATTCAATATCCCGCTAATCAGGGAGCATTAGGAACTTTCCGAATTTTCTATTTTTATTCACTTTTTGACGTTTGTTCAAGGGAAATTAGAGAATTGTTATTAGAATGATGGGATTATGGGACTGAAAATGATTAAATGATCTACTTTGTGGACTCCGTTATGGATTTCAATTTCATTCAATGTCCAAAAAGTTTTCTAAATGTAGACCAGACATAACAGCATAACCTCCCTCTGACTAGTGAGGGCTTCCATGGCTAGGATTACGAACTACGACTTGAAAATGAATGGGCTTTCACTCACGGCAATTGGCTTCATCGGAGTTGTCGGGACAGTCGGCCTTGGAGTTGCAGATGGAGGACTGAGGGACGCAGAGTGTGGAGTCAGAGACGCACTCAAAGTGGCCCACGGGGCAGTTCCTCGTCACGCTGGTGTCCGGGTTCCCCTTGGAGACCCCCGTGTCCTCCGTCTCGACGGACGTTTGCCCAGTCAGCAGCTCTGGGAGTGAGTTGTTGCACTGCACCCAGGCCCCTTGCCAGACCAACATCAGTCCTGAAAGAAAACAACAATAATAACAATTGCAAATCAAATTTCCCCATTTAAACTAACTGTAACTGCGTGGATTCTGGAGACATTTGTTTTTGCTAACTAAGCCATTTTTTTCGTGATTTCAATTTTATTATTATGTGTATTTTTATTTCGTATTTTATTTTAGGCTCGTTTATGTATACCTACGTACAATTATCGCTTTATTGGTGAAGTAGATTGACTGGTAATAGCGGTAACCCAACTGATCTACAATCAATTGAAAAAATTTGGTTTTTACTTGCTTTAAAAACAGCATAAGATGCTTTAGACTTGAGATGCATTTATGTTTCCAAAAAATTTCTAAAGGCGTTTGTACAGATTTTGGAAACGGTTCAAAATGATCTATTTACATGTTTTTGAAAATGTAAAAAATATCCTATTTACACGTTTTTAAAAAGTTGCAAATTGTCCTAATTACACGTTTTTGAAAAAGTACAAATTGTCCAATTTACACGTTTTTAAAAAAGTGCAAAATTTTCTAACCACACGTTTTTGAAAAGGTGCAGATTGTTCTATTTACACGTTTTTAAAAAGGTGGAAATTGTCCTAATTACACGTTTTTGAAAAAGTACAAATTGTCCTATTTACACGTTTTTAAAAAAGTGCAAAATTTTCTAACCACACGTTTTTGAAAAGGTGCAAAATTTGTTAACTACACGTTTTTGAAAAGGTGCAAAATTTGTTAACTACACGTTTTTGAAAAGGTGCAAAATTTGTTAACTACACGTTTTTGAAAAGGTGCAGATTGTTCTATTTACACGTTTTTAAAAAGGTGGAAATTGTCCTAATTGCACGTTTTTAAAAAAGTGCAAAATGTTTTAACCACACGTTTTTGAAAATGTACAAAATATCCTAATTACACGTTTTTAAAAGGTGCAAAATGATCTATTTATACGTTTATGAAACGACGCAAAATGTTGTACCTTTACAACTGTTAAATCAAACCATGGTTTTTGCAAGTGTTTATGTCTGAAACAGAAAAGCGCAGTTTTGAAAGCCAGCAGACCGCTTATCGCTGGTGACCACGTAACTTATGAATATTGGATCTATCCAGACGTTTATTGAAGGTTAACTTAATTGAAATTGAAGGCAATTATTGTTCACTGGTTTGTATTTGAGTATGAAATCGATGGTCAATTTGTGCCTTCGGTCACGATATATCATACTTTATGCTGATTAGGCCTAAAATTTTAACCAGACTGGAAATATTGAGCTCCTAATGTTATCGCATTTTGTATATTATTAATGCACTTTGGCTGTACCGCTACACAAAAAATGGTCAAGGTTCCAATATGATGGCAATGATAATGGGGGAAAACCATTAGACAGTGCAAATTGCATTCCATACTGCAAAATACTGTATCTACGATCCAGCTGTACATTTCCTCAGCAATGCATGGTGGCTACATATCTGTATCGTTTGGGATTTATCTTGCCGATTGGTTGTGACTGTGACTTTGATACGGACTCCGAGAGCTTCTGTTAGTACATTAGAGGATGTTTATGTGGCGAACTGCAGAAATTGCATTGCACTGATGTAATCAGCTTCTTCATTGCCCCTTGCAGTCCCTTCCACCACTCTGCTCAGGAGCTGCTCACAAGATACATACATATGTTGGTCATTTCTTTAGTCTACTCGAAACTGAGAAACTGTGTAAAGAATGCTCTGTAAAGACAGGCTTATTCTACTTACATATCAACTGTTCCAAAACGGCCAATACTAGAAGTTAACATTATTTGCAGAAATATTTTAAGCTGCTAACTACATATTACTTTCAAAAACCTCAAAAATAGAAATTAACATTTTTAAAAGAGCTTAAAACATTTCCAAACTTGTAATTAGTACTTTTAAAAAGTTAAAACTATGAATAAATCAACAATACTAGAAACGTCAAAACCGGAAATTAACATTATTAAAAAGGTCAAAAACATTATAAAGTTATAGCTGACGTTTTCAAAAAGGTCAAAACAATAAAACAGCTGTTTCAAAAAGGTCAAAACAATAAATAAGCTATTTCAAAAAGGTCGAAACAATAAATCAGCAATTTTAAAAAGGTCAAAACCGGAAATCAACATCTTTATAAAGGTCAAAAACATTCTGAAGTTATAGCTGACGTTTTCAAAAAGGTCAAAACAATAAATCAACAATTTCAAAAATGACAAAACTATAAATCAACAATTTTAAAAAGGCCAAAACTGTAAATTAAAACCTTCAAAACTGCCAACTAGCTCCTTCAGAAAGGGCAAAATAAGCAATCAACGATCTTCAGAAAGTTATGTTAAACTCTATATATTAATTATATTATCGTTTTGAAAAGTTAATTTCGACCACACAAATAAAACATCCTGTTGCGTTGGATTCCGTATCCCCAAACGGACAGATTGCCATTCTTCTTTGTAGCAAGCTTAATTTATGCAAGCTCCCTAAACCAAACCATTTCTTGGTAATATTGCAGGAAAATAGTTACATCGAATGACTAAGGAAGCTGGACATGAAATGTCCTTCGCTAACCAAGACGATGCGGTTTTTTCTGAGCATGATTTATGCGTCACGGATATCTTCTACACATCCCTGTCACTTGTCTAAATCTACAATTTACTTGCGTCCATTATTTGGAGAAAAAAAAACATCATATTTGACCAGCAACAGAACACTTACTCTTCCCCTTATTATTAAGTGGCCCAGAATGAGACAGTCCAGAAGAACCAGAAGCCAAACAAGAATTTCCCTATCAGCTCTGTCAAGGCAGCCTTCGAGTGAAAACCCTTTCCTTATACTTTCTCCGACTGACATGGACAATAATGTCATTTTAGAGCGAAAAGTGTGTACAAAGTATTATGTACTATGCCATGTGCTCTACTGCATCTTCTATGGCATGTTTTTCTTCTAAGGAATCGACCATCAGTTTGTATGTACTTATACATACATACATTGCGCATACAAATTTTCAAAACATACATAGGTAAAAAATTCCAATTCCTGTGAAGGCTATTTTCTAAAATGTATATAAAAAGTAAAAACATAGTTTTAAAAAAACACATTTTATAAAACAAAAGTTTCATCATTTTACAAGTCAGTGTTAAAAAACAAACCATTTTAAAAATGTCTTATAAAAGTAAACCCCGTTTTTAAAATTCCGATTTTTAGTGAACACATTTTAAAATCGACAATTTTGACAGAAAAGCATTTAAACATTTAAAAGGACTATTAAAATAAAAAATACGTTTAAAATTTTTTAAATGAAGAGACATTTTTTTAAATGTTTCTACCAAAATCCAATTTTTAAGGGTGCAATTCGTATGCAGATACGTAAAACATCCGAAATACGATAATAACTTTTTATGTATGTTACAAATTACTTAATGAAAGCACTTCATCCACGCGTAAACTAATAAATTGCTTAGTTTTCACGTATCAAATTCCACGTACCAATGCACACTGGTCGAATCGTCGATTATTTTGTCTAAAAGTAAATGTGTAGATAGTCTATTTGGATGTAGATTTGACGTTTGCAGTGTCTAAATCTGCAACATTTGCAAATATAAGTTGTACGTGCAAATGTAAACGATAAATCTACATTAAAATGGACTATCTACACATTTACTTTTAGACAAAATAATCGACGATTCGACCAGTGTGCAATGTAGACACTACTATACGCCAAAGTATTTACCCAAAATATATTGATGACGTAGTTAAGTAATTAGCAAGCAAGCCTATGCTGCAATTGAAGCAAGGGTTTAAATTATAGAACCTAAAAAGTTGAGTCATACAGATTTTGATCTTGTATTTAACTTTCCCTTTCCAGTGCAGTGTCATAATTAAGAGTGAAGTGCTACAACTTCTGGTCATACAAACACCGACAGGGAGTAGGGAATCGTTTCCTCTTGTATGTACTGATAGTTCGAGCATGTATCGTGGGTGAGGAAGCAGTGTGGCGTAAGTCCAACGTCCCTTAATGCCAATGTGACGGTAAGTCCCAACCATCAACTATTTACCTACCTAAGGGTTTACACAAAGAGTAAATAGTACATACTTTCAAAGTTTTCTAAAATGGTAAATATTTGTATTTACACTTCATTAAAAAGTCAAAGGCTAATATTTGCACTTGATCAAAATGTCACAAACTGGTATTCACACTTACTAAAAACGTTAGTATTAAATGCCGTATTTCCTCGATTAATTACCGGGTCTCAAATAGTTTCCGGTTTCGAATAGTTTCCGGTTTCGAATAGTTTCCGGTTTCGAATAGTTTCCGGTTTCGAATAGTTTCCGGGTTTATAACACGTAAATCATAGGGGAGCCAAGATAGTTTTATGAATTAGTTTCCGGGGAAACTAATCGAGGAAATACGGTACTAACGGTAAAAAACAGTAAATACTGTTTTTTGAATCTTAAAAATTACTATTTAAACTTTTTTAAAGTGTCAAAGGTGGTATTTACACTTATTAAAATGTGCAAAGCACGTATTTTTAAACTTTTTAAAAACATCAAAGCTGGTATGCACACTTCTTTTAAATGGGAAAAACTGATGTTTATACTTTTTTAAATGACAAAAATTGATGTTTATACTTTTTTAAATGTGAAAAACTGATGTTTATACTTTTTTAAAGGTGAAAAACTGATGTTTATACTTTTTTAAAGGTGAAAAACTGGTGTTTATACTTTTTTAAATGAGAAAGACTGATGTTTATATTCTTTTTTAACTATCATTTATGCTTTTCAAAATGTCAAAAGCTAGTATTTACAATTATTTTAAATATTAACGATTGCTATTTATACTTTTCTAAACGTCAAAATTTTGTTTTAACCCATTAAACTGTTTCAAAAAGAGTAATAAGGATGTATAAGCTTTTTTAAAAATAGCAAAACTTCTATTTACACTTTTTTAAAAATAGCAAAACTTCTATTTACACTTTTTTTAAATGAGAAAACTGATATTGATACTTTTTTAAAATGTCAAAACTTGCTATTGCTATGTACACTTTTTCTAAAAAGTTGATTGCTGGGAATAACGCTCAAATCGCATTAAGGAGATGCTGGATCGCATCACAATGTTTCTCCACCGACGCGATGGTACAATAATGTATGTAATACATTTGAGATCCTGTAAATACATGGAGTGAAAATTTTGAGCGGATTTGTTATTTATTTAAAGGGCGGCATTCGCACAAATTAGAATTAATGTGACAGTATTTAAGAGTTTTGAGGAGCTTCGAGAAGATAGTGTCAAAATGTCGTGAAATCTCGGAATAATTTACGATGTCTACCCATCAATTCCACGAAGGAGGCCTCACCAGAGAAAGGCAGAGAAAGTCCCCAAATTGCACTGGAAAGTCTACTTGTAGGAAAGGGAAAGGCGACTGGAGAAGCCACAAGCTTTGTTCTCCATTTAGCATTTGAATTGAGTACATCTTGGGGCTTCCCATGGACTAATCGTGAGTCATATGAAAGGATTTAAAGGTTTCCTTTGCGAAGTTCCTCTTCCTTGCGGTCTGCTTTGGGCTGATTCGTCGTCGACTGTGGGAAACCTTGGAAGGGAATGTCAGGATGGTGCTGACTGTACACAAATGTTGTTCGAACAAATTTGAAAGTGCTAAGCCACTGGGTACTTTCCCTATCAGCATTCCTTTCTCTTGCCTCCATTCTAACACTAAGACTCATCCACAGCCCTGCTTCTATTTCACACGTAAGTAATGGTCCAAATTCCAGAATTATAAGCGTATCCAGTAATAAGCTACACCACACTGGTTATAGTCTATTAAACTATAAAAGTACAGAAGGGCTTGTTTGTTACATTCTTATTTTATTTAGGATTTAAACCAAAAATTAAATTCTACTTACTATTAAACTTTCCAAAACGGTCAAGCAAGAAATGGTTATTTTCATAAATATCCAAACCAGAAATTAACGATTAACATTTTCAAAAAGGTCAAAACTAGTAACTAGCACTTTCAAAAGGCTCAAAACTAGTAACTAGCACTTTTAGAAAGGTCAAAACTAGTAAATAGCACTTTCAGAAAGGTCAAAACTAGTAAATAGCACTTTAAGAAAGGTCAAAACTAGTAAATATCACTTTCAGAAAGGTCAAAACTAGTAACTAGGACTTTCAAACGGGTCAAAACTAGTAAGTTACTAGTAGTAACTAACACTTTCAGGATTGTAAAAACTTGATTTATTACGGTTTCGAAAAGGTTAATACATTTATTTATAAAACCATTTTAATAAATCCACATTATAAAAATGCGAATTTAAAATAGGCACGAATTTTCTTTCACAAGGTTTCCAAATTTCGATATATATGTAATTTCAAAATATTTTTGAAAGGTCAATGTTAATTTAAAATAAATATCAAAATGGCTGTTACAACTTTAAAAGTATCTGTACAATGTCAAAGTCAATAGAATTACCTAGGTATGTACATTTGCAAAATCTCCAATTTTAATAGACAAACATTTTATACGTAAATAAATTAAGTACAAATTTAATTTCATTTCAAATCGTATGATAATTTTAATTTTATAGGAAAATTGTATGACTTGAGCTAAAGTTCGTTTACTGTGCCCTGCAGGGAGTGTAAAATATTTTAACCGCCATTGAACTCCGCCAGCTGGGACAATTAAGTATGGAAAGACAGATCAGTAGTTGACTGGAGAAAGTGAGTAAAAGCAAAGGGAAACATGGCGAAAGTTCCCCTCCTTTTTATGCCATTTTTATTAGACCTCGCACTGCATAGGTATATTCAAGCCTTCAGGCTTCCTGTATATACCTATATTATATAGAATATATGTAGATACAAATAGACACCCTTTAGTATGCACGCAAGTAGCTCCGATAACTTCCCAAAGTTAAGCTTACTTACCCAAATTAAATCCAGTTGGAAGTGGGGCAAATATTACAGAATGACTAAATCTGAACTGAACCTCCAAATGTAAACTGTATCTGAATCTGAGAAGCTAAATTCTCTGAGCTACGCCTTCCCTTTCTACTATACTCTACGGAAGCTTCAGTCCTGAAAATACATAAATTATACATTTTAAATCCCCGTCTTACCACATGTCTTTTGACCTGATAATACAACCGAATTAATTTCACAGTTAAAATCTTACTTGTGTGGGTGTCAAATCAACTGGGGCTAAAGCAGTACAGTAACGAGCAAACTTATACTGACATGGCAGGGGTAGGTACTTTCACTGCTCAATGTTTTAGAGGCTAGTTTCCTAGCTTTCACTTTGGACTTTGGGACTTTGTACAGTGTATGTACAGTGTGTTCATTCGTCTAATGCAAAATGGCAGTATTTAATTACACTAGAAGTGCACGCAACAGTCATAATGACAACAAAGGCTATACACATTTTTGGTGTAGATGCAAAAAAGGATAGGTATATGTAAGGTGATTTATGTTTACTAAAAAGCAAAATTTCTCATGTTTATAGAGCTAAAAAATGGGAAATTCGATGCATTCGAGACACTCTGCTTTTAGTAGGAAGGGGGCTTTATAACCATTTCAAAACGGTAATGTATTTAGTTTTACATCTTGTTGAAAGTGATTTGTTCTAGCTTTGACTTTTTGAAAATGTCAACTTCTAGTTTTGTCCTTTTTGAAAACGTTAATTTTCAGTTTTCGCCCTTTTTGAAAACGTTAATTTTCAGTTTTTGCCCTTTTTAAAAACGTTAATTTCCAGTTTTCGCCCTTTTTGAAAACGTTAATTTTCAGTTTTTGCCCTTTTAACAAACGTTAATTTCGAATTTTCGCCCTTTTTTAAAACGTTAAATTCCAGTTTTCGCCCTTTTTGAAAATGTTAATTTCCAGTTTTGACCTTTGTGAAAACGTCGGATTTCTAGTACTGATCCTTTTGAAAACGTTGGTTTGTAGAATAGCCCTTTAAGAAAGCATTTTTCCTTGGTTTCCCAGTTCCGAATAGGTTAAGGCCACTTCGTGGTATTTTATTGACATCTTTTGTAGGTATATTTATTTTGTACTTATAGGTACTTATTTACACGGACTCTATGGCTGTGCTGATAGTGAAAGTTACTGGTGATTTCAGTTCCAGATTTTTTTTACAGTTTTTGGATGTCAGAGGACGCACTTTTCACATGACCATGGCCATGAAATTGGTTGAGGTTTCTGCGTAGCATCCCAAGCCGTGAAGAGAGCGGTATGAAATACTAAAATCCTCTTTACTGAAGAAGCAAAATTGTGTAATCACTCAATTCAGATTTTATTATTTGTACAGAAGTCAGAGGTCTCTTATCTTACACGTACAAAATATCTCTACCAAAAATATAAATAAGAAAATGCAATGTGTATTTATTGTATTTTGTTTTGAAACGGTGCAAAACGTCCTATTTGCATTCTACTGAATCCCTTAAAAGTTACTATATATATACACTACAAACGTGCAAAACGTTATAATTCTATTATTTTTTATCTTTAGATACTTATTATTACACTTATTTGAAAGATGCAAAATGTCCTATTTACATGTTTTTGGAAAAGTGTTTTTCCTTACCAATACTGCATTATTGTACTGTTTTGAAAATCTGAAGAAACCTCGTTTTCAAAAAATCAAAATATCCTAGTTAAATATCTTTAAAAGGTGCGAAACTCATTTTTCCGTGTATGTATGTACTTGAAGAGACCCACAAAGTAAAAATATGCTTCAGACCAAAATTCCTTTCACAAAATTTGAAGGCTTTTTCTTCGCTTCCTCAGCAATGATGTCTCACAGAAAATAGTAGAACAATCCGAAATTGAATCCGTAGTTTGACTGAAAACGGACGAATGAAGATGATGTATGATATTTGAAAAATATGAAAAAAGAAACCTCTGCTGTCCCATGTCCGCTTCAAGATGAACTTCAATTGTTCAGCGTGTGTTTCACTTACACTTTTTGGATTTGTTTGGACGTTTGGACGACTCTTGACGTGCTCTTTTGAAATCAAATTAAAAAAAAGCTCGAGCAGGAGATGAGAATGTGAGAGAGGCTGGGGCTGGGGAGATAAAGATTAAGTTGTCATTCATATCGGAAATTGTTCATTGAGTCGCATGAGGAAGAAGAGCCGAAAAAAATGGTTGAAGTAACAGAAGCTGGATTGGCAGTACGGCGCTGTATAAAAGTACCTAAGCTATAGATATATGCATACATACATATAAGTATAGATATAGGCATAGCTTGTATAGTACATATTTATAGCTTGTTTTAAGGTCACCGGAGGAAATCAACTTTGCTTAGCTGCAATGTGACTTGACATGGACGGCCGCACTCTCCCTTCACAATCAGTTCAAGTAGACGCTGTCGAAGTGGACATTGAACTTCCTGCCAGCGTCACTGTCACTGTACGCTGGTCGACTGCACTTTCTAACACCACACAAAACACTAAAAATCATTCGCAGTGGCGTACCCAGAAATAATTTACCTCAAAGTGCATACGTTCACAATCAGCTACGTTGCCTTGTTCGAAACAGCAATGTATTTAGTTTAATACATTTTTGAAAATGTTTATTTGCAGTTTTGCCCTTTTTGAAAGTGCTAATATCCAGTGCAACTACGCCTTTTTGAAAATGTTAATTTCTAGTTTTGACCTTTTAAAAATTGTTAATATCCAGTGCTA
The DNA here is from genome assembly GCA_034695205.1 of Dicyrtoma fusca. Lineage (NCBI taxonomy): Eukaryota > Metazoa > Arthropoda > Collembola > Symphypleona > Dicyrtomidae > Dicyrtoma > Dicyrtoma fusca. The sequence continues at coordinate 5,178 of JAQFZC010002378.1, read as the reverse complement.
CGCCTTTTTGAAAATGTTAATTTCTAGTTTTGACCTTTTAAAAATTGTTAATATCCAGTGCTACGCCTTTTTGAAAATGTTAATTTCTAGTTTTGACCTTTTTAAAAGTGTTAATATCCAGTTTTACACCTTTTTGAAAGTGTTGATTTATGGACAACACAGCAAACATCTTCATGGTTTGCCAGTTCCGAATGGGTTAAACTAAAACTAAAACTAAAACTTGTTGTTTTAAAAAATATCTTTTCAAAAAAATGATTTGAAAACTTGTATTTTTAAAAATCTTAATCTTAAAAAAGACCATATTTGAAATTCTATCGTTTTGAGAAGAAGCTTTCGGAATCTCAAAAGCAATAATTATTTTGATTTCTTTTGTTGTAAAACCTGTTTTTACACAGATTTTTTAGGCAATTTTGAAAAGAATGTGAATCATTTGGACAACTGCTACTACCTTTTCCAAAATGCAAAACCTTCTAATTTCATCGTCCATCAAGCTTAACACTTTTCCCCGTGGATTGTCGATTTAAAGCTTCTGCCTACAGATCTACAGTACAGTCACAGTGCACCTTTCCCACGCCATACAGTTGATGGTGTTCTTGTACTACATAATAGCATGCATTCCCTTTACTTTCTCTCTCTCTCAACACCCAGTTGGGGTCCATTTAGTATTCCACTGACGACCCTTGCAACTCGCACTCAACGTCTTTGTTTGCAGTCCTTTTCCTTCCGATCTGCTTACAACAGCTCAATTGCATTTGTTTGTTTGTTTATACCTTTTTTGTTGACACGTAAAGGGAAGCAACAGGACGGTAATGACTTTCTCTGAGGGGTTTCTAAATACCGGAAATGAATTGAAACTTACAATCAGGCCATAGCTATAGCAATAGTAAAGATGCTGGTTCAATCAAAGTTTTTTTAAAGAAAGAAAATTGACTAAAATACAATAATTGGCTGGCAATTCCCAAAAATGTGCGTCAGAAGTAAACCTGCAGCCTTCAGCCATAGTCAGTAGTGGAAAGCCGAAAGGGGAAACCCAGAATCTGATAGAATGTAACACATGTAATTGTAATGCTCATGTAAAATAAAAGTAAAATTTAAGAGTAGTAGAAAGAGCTATATGCTTATTATTGTGAATGTCTTTTCGTCGTTTCGTCTTATATGTATGTAAGTATAATCTGATAGTATAATACCAGATGGAAGAACCTTTGTGGAAATATAAAGTCAAAAAAAAGGAAAAAAAATCTTTTTGCAAGACTTTAATGGCTTCCATAGATTCACTTTTATGTTGCCATCAATTCAATAGTAAAGCTTTTTAGCTTTTTGTAGATTTGCACAGGAACAAAAAAAACGGAAGCTAAATGGAAAGCAAGTTGAAAACATATTTTCCCACCCATATCCTTAAGTTTATTGAATTTAATGAACAGAGAACATGTTTCCTTTCTTGTATCTTGTCTCACTTCCCTTGGCTTTGGCTGTGATCGTACACGTACAGCGAGTGAGCTCTTTCTCGAAGCTTATTTGACTTTGTAACTTTTGACAAGCCCACAATTCAAAGAATAAATAAACCTGAATAATATTACCGTCTCCATCATTTCCATATCCATGGCCATGGATGGAATGGGTGCTCGTACATAATACGAGTATATTATATAAATTAGCCTTGTTTCTTCGAAAATCTTGACTCATCTTTTCTTCTTTTGACGGCTGTCCTTTAGTTATTATTATTAGTATTACCATTCATACATGCATTACTGACACTATGTATCGCTAGTGTAACTGCAGAATGTCACAAGTTCTTTGCCCGTCATTTACGGCGAAATGTACATAGTATACAATACGTGGATGGGGGTTGTAGCCTTTTGGCATTGAAGCAAAAACTGAACGGATGTTCGGAAAAGGTAATGTAGATCTAGTTTTACATCTTTTTTAAAATGGTAATTTCTAGATTTGAGCTCCTTGGAAGTGTTAGTTACTAGTTTCGAAAGCTTTTAACAATGGTGATTTCTAGTTTTGACCTTTTGGAAAGTGTTAATTTCTAGTTTTACACGTTTTTAAAAGTGTTAATTTCTAGTTTTGACCTTTTGGAAAGTGTTAATTTATAGCTTTGGCGTTTTTGAAAAAGGTTAATTTTTAACTTTTGTCTTTTTGAAAGTGTTAGTTCAACACTTTCTCTTCTCATTTTGAATTTTTTGAAAAAGGTTAATTTCTTGCTTTTGACGTTTTTGAAAGTGTTAATTTCCAATTGTGACCTTTTTGAAAGTGTTAATGTATAGAAAAACCACTTTTGTATAGTATTCCTTCCATGATTCCCCAGCTCCCAATAGGCCAAGACATTTTTCAGTAACATTAGCGGTATAAAGGCGTGAAGCTTTTGAAGCGCACTGAATCTACTTTAGGTCTAAAATGCATTGTCAATGCCATGGCATAAAGTTACACTTTTAAAAAATGAGTGCACTCTGTGCTTAATCTTTCAAAATGGATTTGATTTAAATCATTCGATATGAAGCACTACATAACCTACATTACACTGGACCCACTTCCCCTATGCTAAGGTTCCCAATTACAATTTCGAATCAAAATCGAATCACCAGAAGCTCTTATGTACCCACCTACTTACAGATACGTATATAAGATCGGGATGACCACACATGCATTATAGCGCGGGAGCACTTTTGCAATTGTGATCGGGAAAAATCATCGATCCAGCTGATACGTAGTGACCAGTGAGCTACAATGTCCACAAAATTGGGGAACTGCTTATTTTCCAGCCTTGTAAGCTGAAACTGGGACTGTACTACTTTGTAATAGAATCAGAAGTCATTTATCTGGAAAATATATTTATGTCTACGTGGGTCTATCTGTAGATGGATATCTCTAACGTGGGGGCGTCTAAGTCTAATAGTTGGTGGCTGCGAAAGAGGCAGTTTCGATTGTACAGAAATGGGTAGTGGGCCTAATATTCGAAACTGAACGACACACTGAACATGATTGGATGTGGATTTGTGAAAGTGCAACATAGTTTTCTAGGCTATCTGAACAGAGGCCGTAGAACCAAGGGAGATAACAAGGGAAAGGTTGTGATTTGAACAGGAAATGGTCGAGAAACTGGAAATTACGAGAGTTGGGGATATCGGGACAATAATTGCAATTTGGACGAGTAAGTTTTAGTGAGTGGGGGAGTGCAGATCTTGCGTATACCCATAGTGCAGTGGGGCGTGGGAGGGTCCATACAATGTCTATAGGTTTTGAAAACGGCAGCATCTTTCTATTGCTTCCTTCAGGGCTACAATTTTACTGTTATTCACAAAGAAATGCCCATACTCCCTTTAAGTACTGAATATCCTTTACAAAAATGTCCATTTATATTTAAAAATATGTGTTAGCAACCACTTCTATAGAAATCGTTGTTTTTTTAAACCGTCGATCTCTGTAATAAAGCAGAAAAAAGTTAATTTCTTGTTTTGATCTTTTTGAAAGGGTTCATTTCCAGTTTTGACCTTTTTGAAAAAGGTTAATTTCTTGTTTTGGTCTTGTCGAAAGTGTTAATTTGTAGCTTTGACCTTTTTGAAAAAGGTTTATTTGTTACTTTGGTCTTTTTGAAAGTGTTAATTTCCAGTTTTGACCTTTTTGAAAAAGGTTAATTTCTTGTTTTGGTCTTGTCGAAAGTGTTAATTTGTAGCTTTGACCTTTTTGAAAAAGGTTAATTTCTTGCTTTGGTCTTTTTGAAAGTGTTAATTTCTAGTTTTGACCTTTTTAAAAAAGTGAATTTCTTGATCTGAGCTTTTTGAAAGTGTTTCTAGTTTTGACTAGCAGACTTTACTGGCACTATCTTTTTAATTAGGTTCCTTCAAGGCTACAATTTTGATTTTTATTTACAAAGACTTGTCCATACTTCCCTTAAATACTGAAAATCCTTTTTTTAAATATCATTTTCTGTAAGCATTTGTAAACGGGCATTGCTATAGAAACGTTTTGTTTCTTTTGAATCATGAGTTTCTGCAACAAGAACCACTTTTTTGAAACATGTCTCTCTGCCCCTTCTAAATTCCCTCCGCAACACATGGATGCCCCCTAATTGGAGGGCAGAGGCTGAGCGATAGAGAGGTAAACTTACTTGTGTCACTTATTACTTTTACTTGTACGGGAATTTATTTGCTGGTTGGCTGACAGAGAGTGAGTCTGAGGATCATAACTTATTTAAAGATTTTTATCTTTTGCTTTTTATCTCTCTTGGCAACTTGGACACATATGGACATGGCACTCAGACATGTTCCCTCTGTGGCTACCTGGGACTCTGCCTCCCCCGTTTGTTTGCTCAGCGCCCATATACCTATGACCACTCGGGCACATAATTTCCCTGATTCGCCGAATCTACAAGAATTATTATTGAAGTTTTTAGCCCTTCCATCCACATTCGATTCAGGCTGAGTAAGTAATTAAGTGCGGTCGAATTCCATGGAACAGACACACACTCCATCTCACAAAGCTCGTACTTATTTAATGGGAGACAGGGGAAGAGAAATCTCCTCAATTTCTATATAGGTCACACACTGTCAGGGAGTTTGAAGTGAATGCATAGCCAACCTCATAAAAGAAGCAAAATGAAAACTTTTCGAATGTCGAATGGCATATAAATAAAGGTAGCTAACAAATACCTTCGGTCTCGGTGGAGAAACAATGGGGTTTAAGTTTTTAGTCCCCGCTTACGAGCAGGTGTGGTGGCGCAAGCCAAGCCACGCATTAATTGTTAAAATCGTTTTGATGTAAGTTCTAATAATTTCGTTATACTTCTTTTAGTTACAAGAGTTAAAACATCACTCTAACGCATTTTGTAGTGTGTAAAAGTGACATTTACATATTTTAAAACAGTGGGAAAAAACGTAGGTATTAAAGATTTTTCAAAATAGTAAAATTAGTGTTTGCACCTTTTCAAAGTAGTAAAACTGGCATTTGAGCCTTTTCTAATTGTGTAAAACCAGTATTTGCACTTTTTAGAATTGTGTAAAACCAGTATTTGCACTTTTTAGAATTGTGTAAAACCAGCATTTGCACTTTTTAAAATTGTGTAAAACCAGTATTTGCACTTTTTAAAATTGTGTAAAACCAGTATTTGCACTTTTTAAAATTGTGTAAAACCAGTATTTGCACTTTTTAAAATTGTGTAAAACCAGTATTTGCACT
>JAQFZC010002377.1:0-23428 GCA_034695205.1 Dicyrtoma fusca | reverse complement strand
GGTAAATGCGGTAGAGGCGCGGTTCTGCGGTAACCGAAAGCTGTGAGCGGTTACCGCCCGACCGTTGAACAGGTGTGACTGCAGCATCAGTGAGATAAAAATATTTCTTCTCTCTCTGAAGACAAAAAATCTTTTTACATAACATTCTGTCTCTCTTGAGCTTTGTTTCGACAACAACGACAAGAATTGACTTGTCGTCAACTTGTCAATTAATATATTTATGCACCAGAATATGTTTAAAAGTGTTTACACTCAAAACGAGAAATTGTAAAGAGCAGGCCAAGTAGTTTCTAAAGCCAAATAGTATTTGAAAAACGGAACATACACAATTGAAAATGATAAGACAGTTTAAAATATCATTTTCAAAATTACTAACATGTACTTATATGAGAAACATGTTTTAAAAGATATAATAGAAATAACCAAAAAGAAAATACTTATTAAAAATTGTTAAAAATAATTAATTATATCTGGGGGGAAACGTTTTTCAAAGGGACACCTATAAAAAAAATGAACGTTTAGTTACCGACAAATCGTCGGGAAAGAAACATTGCATGGTGCAAAATGCTCCAGTAGTGAAAGCATTTTGTGCATGATACATAATATTATGTCCAGCGTTCACTTCAAACGTTAATTAATTTCATATACATAATTGCATAATATGGTCGCAAATCCAAAAAGTTCATACTTCCATATTCCATACCATTCCTTTTTCGTGAACGTACATGCGTACATAATTACAAAAGGACTTCCGATTAGAATTGTTTTAACTAGTAGGTAAGTTAAAACTCGACTTCCGTCACAATAATGCGTAAGGCGACCAGAAATACGCTTTATGATCGTTTCAAATTATGCTCAATTGTGCTTTTTGCCGAATTCAGAATGCTTTTAATGCTTTATAATTTTTCATAAAAACTAGTGTGGCAAGTTAATTACCTAATCACACTTTGTTAGGCCGCCACACCCGCTGTGATTTTTTGATTTTCTCTCACAAAAACTGCCCAGGAAAACAATATGTCCTTAGATACACTACATGTATAAAACTATAAAAATTGTATCACAGTAAATTAAAATCAGAGTCGTCAATGTCAATATGTATCTATCAGCTCAGAATTAGCGGGCTGGCTAAATAAAGCTTTTTACTGAAGCCTACGGTGCGCATCAAGACTTTCTTCAGGTAAAACTTTTATTCTGTATTCTGGCTTGCGCATTTTTGGTTAAAAACGAAGATGCACTTTAAAAACTGTCTTCTACAAAAATGCTCTTTTATGCTTTTTCAGCCCTCATTATGCTCTACTGTCCTATTTACCTTTCATTATGCTTTTTATACCTACTTTTTGAATATTTAATTTTTCGATATTTCGATTCTACACAACTACACACTGCCAAAAGCCAAAAAACCTTGCAACAACTGGGGTAAAATGTAAAATACAGTGAATTATGCCTTTTGATGCTTGTAATGCTTTACGGTGACCTTAAATCAATTCTTCAATGCGTCTTCAATGACGAAAAATATTCATTATAATTCCCTACATAGGGTAGGTGTGTGTAAATGTTATAAATACTTAAATGTGATAATTCATTTTTTTAGTTAGAAAAATTCGATAGAATCTTCTGCCTGTTTCATTTTGGATACAATTAGCCGTTGAAAACATTCTGTCAAATTTGTGAAGGGATCGGTTTAAAAACGAGTCCGCAGTAAGAGATTATCACATTTAAGTACGTATCACATTTACACACACCTACCCTACGCATATTTGTTTAGTTTTTTTGTTAGGTTCATTTTCTCTTTTTCTCCTCCCCCTCACAACAATGAGTGAATTTGTGACCAGCTCTTCGGCAGAAGGTGGTTTGAGTGTGAGGTAAGTGGGAGTTTCGTTGTGTGGAGCCACCAGAATGGATTGGCGAAGCGGCGCGTGTGTCTGAATCTGTGAATTCTGTTTTTCTCTCTAGTTGACGTGAAACCCTTTGAACTCCAATGGTTGCCAGACTGGCGAGGCGAAAGGATGGATAAATTGAGAGCCCAGAGAGAAGAAGCCAGCATGCTTTAAAGGACGAAGTGAAGAAGAGGTCCCCGTGCAATGTCCCCAGAAGGCATTGACCCTCTTTACACTACACTTACTCTAAGCCTACTAGCAAGGCACGGGCTATACCCCTCGCTATAGTGCACAGTCCTATAGGGATACAGTCTCCTATAGGGCTCCGCTATGGGATTCTGCGATGTTTATGCTTTGAGACTGAAGCAGGTACTTTTGACGATTTTAGCTTTTAGCCTGCCTTCGCCTTCTACTGCCTATGCCAACCAGAACATGCTTCCTATCATCCTATCCCATCCACACGGCTACACACAACTTTTTTGTATTGGTTGTTGGGTAGGAAGGATTTCTAGGATTCTTCATCTCACCCTAATTAATATCCATCTTCAATATATTTAAAATACTAACTACAACTAGCAAACTACCATCATGCATTTCACTATTTCATACTTTTAAGTTGTAAGTACTATGTAGCTCTAGCTCCCCTGCCAGACTACACACTCTGACTAGTGAGACAGACTCAAATTCAGAGAGTACTATCATCAACTAGGTATTTCACTCATTTCAATTGTGACATTGAAAAAAGTTTCAGCAGTACTACACAACACAGGAGTAAGGCCAGACAACTATGTAGTTTTGAAATTAAAAGTTGACTCTGAGCTACAATCAACAATCCGATCCGATCCGGAATCCTGATGCATAAGCAATAAGATTTGGTGTGTTTTTTTGTAATTTAAATTTTTGTCATTTTTAAGTACATTGGATTGGTTTTTTAAATTGTGCATCATTTGGGCTTTGGGCTGCTGGATGGATAGTAAAGGATACATTTTGTAATTAGTGTCTGTTGTCTATGTCTGTAGTTGTGGAAGGAACACATACCTATACAGGTTCAAGGTACATTTCAACAAAAGTATTGAGAGAGAGAGAGACAGTGGAATGGAAGTGATGTGATAGTGAATAATCAGCTGTCGTCTACGTCAACCAACGTCAATAACAGCATGGCTTCTTCAAATTTTAAATACTTTTTAACCCCATCGTGACATTTGGGACATTGGGACGTTGTTGGAGTTGGATTTATTTTGGATTGGAGAGATTCTACTAAATCAAGATTTTGGAACCCTTTGGAGGTACCTACTAATTACAATTCGAAATTTGAATTCGACCCAACCTACCTACAGTTGACAGTCACCCTGGAGTACCTGTGTTCTTCGGGACTTTAAATGGGACTGGGACTGGGACCAGTGTGATGGAGTCTAGTTTGCTAATTAGAATGTTTTCTTCTCATATATTCTGCTGAGGCTGAGGAATTCCCCGAGATACTTGGGCAGACGAATGACAGATGACAGAGGGATAAAGTACACTATATTGTTTTGTCATTCTTGCATCGATACTTGTTCGATACTTTTTACCGTCAAGATCAAGGTTGTTCAGATCGAGGATTTTGCTCGTAACTCAAATACTTATTGGGTTTTCCTCTGGACCGATTCAGCATCAGCAATCAGCACCCGGCGTTAGAAACTCAGCTTCTCTAATTCTCTACCGTGTTCATGGAGGATTATTCCGATTCAAGTAAGACTAGTATTTCATTTTTTTTTAGTTGGCTACTTAATTTTATGAATCAAGGAAAGATACTTCAGAGAGAGTATGTTTCTCGATTGTCGATGAAATGGAAATATTTAGGTGTATCTAGGTATGCTAAAAGGTAAAGGATGAAATAGAATTCTAATCGTGTTAGTATAAGCCGATTAATAAGGAAATTGTAGCAGACATTTTTTAAATTTCGTTCGTAGAAAAAAACTGTCAACAATTCAGTTGTTGTAAACCAACTTAATACAATACAATGACGGTTCAAAAAGAGTTCAAAGTTAAAGTAAGTACATATGCTCTGTTCAATCGATATTTATGATTGTATTTATGTTTTCTGACCCGCGTTCGAATTTTTTTTACAGTGTTATTCACCTTGACTTCAAGGCACACACATAGGTGTTACGCATAAGTAGGGTCATTGTCTTTTCGTTCGGTTGCTTTAAGAAAGTAATTTTAAATGATCAATTATATCGAACTAAAGTATTTGTTGAACACATGTGGATTTCGAGCAGTTTCATCGATGCAGGATTTTAGATTCTAGATTCCGTCAATTAGGAGGTGACTGTTTGAAAGCATTTGAAATTAGTTTTTTCGACTTATATAATATTATGATATCTGATATCGCCAGGATTTAGTGGCTCAAAAGGAAAAATATATATTCATCGCAGAAATAGATCACAAATTTCGAATTAAAAAGGGGTGTACGATGCATTTAAAATACTTACATTTTACTGCGTGTGATTTTTAGTTTCTTTTAAAATAAGGTAATGGACTCAGTATACATCAGATTTTTTTAAATAAATAATTATCTACCTATGTCTGTTAAAATATAATTCTAAAATATTTATGTATATGCGTAGCATTAATGTTGGTATATAACACAGGTAGGTACCTAGGTACCTCAACATTATTTCTATAATTACTGGTGCATTGCATGGGAAAGCGTTATAAAATGCTGAATTTTTTTAAACACTTGAAGGGATTTGTTATTTCATTTGCGACCCATCGATGGTGCTGTTGAGGAGTACTGAACCATACCATAATATTTGATGAGTAGAATTATCGAACATTCTTATTGTTTTAAAAACTGGAAATTCATATAAATTCGGACTTCTAGTTGAATGTAATTATGTACTTACAGCCGCTTTGTTGCGTTAATTATTTGATGGTAAGAAAGTATAAATCTGGAGTTATTTTGAAATTGAATTGCATCAGGCGTAATAATTGTTGACCAGAAATTCATGGGTTTAAGTTTTGTAACTGACTGGGTAGAATTAAAGATTCTACATATTCGAAATAACAATAATTATCCGCGGTTGGCTACCTGTTTGTCAAACCAAATAAAAATTATGGTGTATCGGGACTTTATTTCAAAGTACTGTAGTGCGTTTTTTAATTGTAGAGAATATTTTAGTATTTTCTCTGAACCTAACCGGTCGGACCCGACCGGATTCGTATAATATGTAAATTCTTACGAAAATATGTAACTGGAATGCTTTTCGATTTCGATTTAGAAGAATGCTCGTACCTATCTGTTTTTTATGTATGTATTTAGTATCATTATTCCCAAAGCTTTTGCCGAAATCTTCAGGTGTTTTTTGCATAGGTAGGTTGGTGTTTCTAGTGAATAAATACAGAAAGTATCAATAACTTTACGAGGGTTCCATAGGTGTACCTAATGTATTTAATGCGTAGTTTATTATTGTTATTGAATTTCTCAAAAAAAAGTAGGTGCACCAGAAAATAGAGTTCATGAGGCTATGCTCTTAATTTTCTATTTTATTAGTTTATTACCTGCATACCTTCGGTATTCGGTACGCAACAATACCTTGATGATTGTATTATTTTATGTTAACTTCATGGCTATAATAATATGCTATACTTGCCAAATAATTTTCCACTTGATATAGTAACAATGGTGTTTGGCGTTTGGATGTCTCTGTTTCTGCTTCAGTAATTGTTTAGTAATATAATTAGGTTATGTGTATTATTTAAATGAACTTCAAGGTGCATTTAAACCGCTGACACTGGCATTGAGCTTCCTGAGCTGCTGAGCACAACTTTCAGTTTTTGAGCTTGCGAGTGCTCAGAGGCAGTATTGCATTGAGCGCCATGGAAATTCATAAAGTCCAAATAGTTTGGTGTTCACGTAATCAGACAAGTTAATTTACCGCGAGCAAACCAACTCAGCCACAAATTAGGTCTAATTTAATCCATGAATGTCAAACTTATTGCAGCCAGTCTCGTACTACAAATGGCTTACAGACAGGCTGTTAATTTACCAACCTTACCAACTCAACTGTAAAACATAATATTCACTCGTTATTAAATATTAGTGTCCCACAGCACAATGAAACACAAGCATGCAAAGTTACAGTCTAGGTAATTTTAAACTTATTTTTGCTGTGACATTAGTGAATTGTGTTAATTTTTAATGCTGGAAATACTAGTTTAATGCAGGTAGTCACAAGTATACCTTTTTAAATTGAATATTTTTTATTTGCATATTGGGGTCAGTTTGCTTCAGTTCTTCACTTTGTTTTGTTGGCATCGTTTACTCACATTCACATTGACATTACGATTACGAATAAAGAGCTCATATGTACGTCAGCAATTTTGTTCGTAGGTAACTTTTCTTGATTTGATTTAAAAGTTTAATACGTTTTCTACTACATTTACATTAACTTACATAGGTAACTACCTAGGTAGGTAGGTAGGTACTTATTGTTTCCTTCTTATCTTTTGCGAAAACTGCTGCGAAAAGAACACTAAAACAGTAGACAAGGAGATTCGTCTCATTGTGCGTCAGTTGGGTACGAAACAATTATAAGGGCAACAGTCATCTTGAGTCCAGAAGAATATTAACCTAGTTATGCTAGTTGAATTATGAGCGTTCCGTCTCAGTTTACAACTTTAGTTTCGATAAATTGATGGAGACAGTAGCTAAAATGACATCGATGCATTTCTTAAATGATAACCTGACATTTCTCACGGCAGTAAGTAATGAAAACCAATATTGGGTTCTGCAAGTAGGGACTTCTGACAGACGTCCGTCTTACGACATACATATCAGTGATGTAAAACAATAAATCTTTGAATGTTGCTTGAAATGCTAGCAAAGTAAATCAAATGCGTATGCATTATCAGCTCTTGCTGCGGTTTTAAACTTGATACTATTGTAAACAAGTCCGTCTTGAATTTAAATTGAATTAATTAGCAGTTTAAGTAGAGCACATCGTTTGCACGATAAGATCTTTTAAATGCGTGTAGGTACTGGTGTTACTAGCTTTCGAACAAGTATGTAAAGCTATTGCCGTTTTTTTTAGTGTTTTTAGTGTTGCCTTTTGGCTCCACTGAAATTTCTGTCTTCCAACTTAAGTACCTACATAGGCTTCTGCCCCGTGAGGGTGTATTTTCGAAATCATGATACTTACGTAATATCAGTGTATACAGATCATCATGTATTGCATGTTAATATGTCGCATTGATACTCGATCCGTTGACCAATAAGTCAGTTTTAAATGTTGTTGACTGCATTGGATCTGAAGTTGGTTCGTGTTTATAATAATATAATTAATCTAATTATGTACATCTTCAATTATCAGATACCTAGTGATCAGGGCGAATAGTATCTCTGGTCCTTGTAGTAGCTTTTCGTTAGCGTTTGTATTTCATAAGGTAGGTAGGTATGCGTGGTATCTCCTATAACTTAGCTTAGTAAATCTGTCTTTCTCACTAAACTTTTAATGACTTCGGCTGGTTTTGTTGCTGTAAGTATTTTAGGTGGTGGCACTTCCTACATAAACATTAGTGTCTATCTATTACGATGTTTAATCGATTTTAAAAGCGATTCAAATAGCTTCAGAATAAAAATGTCGAAAACTGTTATTGGAATGACACTGACACCGAGGGCCTAAGCATAGTTAGTTTATTGATTTAGTACATATTACAGTAATTATAATAAGCTTGTAGTATACCGAATGTACAATGCATGGAACGACTCTATCCAGTTCACGATCCAGTTCTTACAGCTCGGGCGTATTAGAGTGATGCACCAAGATTAAGTTGACAAAAATTGCCTCTGTTGATAAAAGACCCTTTAGTCTTACTGGTAACTGAATATTTATTATAGTTTCACAAATGAATCCTATCACTTGGCACTTCCCTGTGTCCTTCATGTCTTCATATTTATTTTTTCTCCATGCCATTAGTTATTCAGTATTTGTCTGTCATCTCCACTGTGAATAATATTAAGCTGGAATAATTTTGTGGTTACCAATATTTTATGCATAACCAAAAGCGAGTGAGATTACGATCTCTATCATATTTTACACTTGTTTGTATCATCTTATTGATGAGGTAAATACAAAATTGCTGTGTGTTAATTTCAGTGTTGTGCGTGGATGTAAGTGGCACTAGTTTATGTTAAGATAATAGAAATAAAAATATACTTACGTGGAGCTTTGTTTCCCGTGTGAAAGCACAGTAGTACAGAGTACAGACGGAATGAATGTAAATCCTGGAGCTAGTTAATACAGTTTAATATCTGCTATTGTATTAACGGAGACGAAATCCACTGTGATTCTGAAAGGATCCTGCTGACAAACTGAATACATTTGTGCATAATATATTTATTGCATTTTTTTATGTGAAACAAAATGCTCTGCTTCAACTGACATCAACCAACCTGGTGTTCAGATTGCTCGATCCTATTCTAATTTCCAACTTGAGATTTCCTCCATATCGATCTCTAGTTCTAACGTGTGTTAAAATGTACACAAGACCTGGATAGAATGATTCAGTTTCCTCGCTGTTATTGTTTTATTCTCCTGTTCAGGGGATGAATCAATATTAGGACAAGGAGAATAGGTACTAATATTTTAGCATTATCACAGTCTTCATCAATTTACCGAGTATTAAATTAGTTATTACAAGTTCTTTTGCTATTATTATATGCATACTTAAGATGTGCGAATGAGTTGTCAGCAAGAATTCCCAACTTGTGAGTTCATCATCAGCTTGCATTCTCTCGTGCCGAACTTAAGAATTGAGTTTTAATAATAAAAATAGTTTGCCAAGGGAAACTAGTAATTAACGGAAAGTCCGGAAAGTGAAACTGTACATGTGCTATTGAAACTTTGTTTCTTCAATCAAAAGTTGGTTGTTCGCTCTACTCCGAATGTTTACCAAAGCGGTGACTGGAAATATCGGAGTTCAAACAAAAGGGAACTTTTAATTTAAAGCTTTTGTAATTGAGTGGGTACCAAAGTGATGTCTTCTTTCTCATCGTATATTCCAAACTTCTTTGAATCCACTTTCACTGGGTACGATTTTGGATTCAATTTTTGTTCATTTGACACCCAAGGTATGATTTTATTTCGTTTTTGTGCTTTATAAATACCCTGTTCCTGCAATTTATTTCTATTTACGAAATGCACCTGGCATCTGATGTCGTTTTGTATTACAGTTACCTACTTAGATCTTGAGCACGTTATGCTGGGAGCCGGTAGCATGCGGCACGCCTAGCTTTTCGATCCAAACAAAATTCTCAGATAAGAGAAGACTAATAAGACATCCTCGACGATCTGTGTTGCCGATGCTTAATAAATAATGATTACGTATACTACTTCACTTCCCGGCAGACGTCTCGCGTGGTTTCTACTAGGAATTTTATTTACCTGCGGTATGTGATGTCGGTCTTGTAATGTCCATTTTTGAAAGTTTCGAGCATACCTACGTAACAAAAACATGCTAGTGTTTTAACTGTTAGATCATCATAAACTTAGTCGAACACAAATACTACCTGTACTGTACTTACATAGTGCATGGAGAAATCCAACAGACACTAAAACCAAACTAATGAATAACTGAACATCGGGTGCCTTAAGAGTCGATTTCACAAACGATGAACGTCCGGCGTTAAACCGCTAAACTATTTAACCTACCACTGTCAACTGTATTATCTTAATTTGTCATTATTCATTAATTAATAAGTGGCTGACATGAGACCTTGACACAGTAGGTAGAGACGGAAGCCACAATAGATAATTAGAAAATTACCACTCCAGACGTCTACCGACTTCCATCTCTTTCGTGAGACGTTTGGAAGCGTTATCTTGTTATAGTGCTACTGTAGTGTCTACAATTGTTAGTTGTTTTTGTTTCGAAAGGAAATTGATACCTAAGTGTGCTGTTGTAACCTTTAAATTAATCCTAGCTCCCCGGCTGTACTGCTAAGTAGGTACCTAGGTATATTTATTTTATTTAATCTAGCTCCTACTGTTCCAATGTATGCAGAGGTTCTAAATTCCTAAATTCTAGCACGTGGTCACACCGAAAAGGTTCACAATTTATAAAGCATGACAGAGAGCAGCATTGCTGTTTCCATCTTGCCTAGTTGATTCGTTACGTCTAATATTTGAATATTTTTACTTTTCCTTTCATGATTTTCATCCATAGACGCTTATTATTATTATGTGCGTTTTATTTCAACAGCTAAAATCTTGAAAATAAAGTAGCCGTTGTACAAAATCTTATTTCAGTTTTTTAGTGTTTTATAGTAAACCTAAAAAGACACACTCAGACACCTTTTAAGCAATCATCCAGAATTCCAGATTCTGCTGTGGTAAAGTCGCAGCCCATACTTTAAATTGCGCTCAATCATCATCGTGTTTTTAAATTAAAGTGGTAAAAAAATATTTTCTTGGAATACATGTCTCAATGGAGATGAATCCCCGTCAATTTCATGGACCTGGGTGTTTATGTTCGTCCATTTCAGTTAAATTGAATTAGGATTAGGAACCTACGACGAAATCGTTCAAATGAATGTGACAACAAAGTTTGACAAAGAAAGAGAGATTCTGTATCTGTAATCAATTTAGCCTGCACATTACTTGAAAATCTGTACATCGTGCATTTTCAGTTGACTTGACTCTGGGTTTGTTTGTCTGACAGTGTTAGTACGGTTAGTAGTACATAACGAACGATCCCCAAAATCTAGACATGAGCATAGGCTATGATTCATTGTTTAATCGGTTTTGCGATTTTCGCACAAAAAGAATCACATTTCGGAGAGTTGACGTTGATGCATTGATAGTATTATGTTACTCTAAACTGACTGAGTAGGTATGCAAGTAGGCTCAAGTAGGCTGCAGTTATTGAGAAGGACGGTCATGGTGGTCAGATACATTTCACCAGATTCACTGCACATGAGATAACACGATTAATATTTGGGTGAGGAGATGCAGAATTACTAGTTGGTTCTAAGGGATGTTTGTGAGGCCGCATCGATTTTATGATCGATGCAGCAACTTGGATGAGTGAGAATACCGACAGAGTGAAAGCGAAAATTTATTACTAACTTATTCCAGCTAATCTCCCACAAAAAGATTGATTCAATAATCAGAAATGGATGGGGTTGGACGAGCGTGGTGCGTTGATGGAATAACTTTGTGGGATTTCGACATTCTTCTTGTAGCTATCTGAACATTTTTTCACAGTGTCTTTGGGTACGGATCATATGAATAAGGCCTTGTTCTTTCTGCGAGGTTGACAGTGACAGAAAACATTAGTAGCTAATTCCTTATGGCTGTCTCTCTCCCTGATAGTTGTACCATCCCCAGAAGCCAGCGTTTTTAGTTTCAAAAAAGTACTTAGGCTTGGTATGTACCTTCCTATGCACGTACATAAGTAGGTACACATAATATATTTCTCACATTTGTGGCCAGTAACGAACAAATGGGAGATAATGTTCCTCTCATCATGTCTGAAAACATTCATTCTTCTTGGAACTTCGTCTCTCGTCGTCCAGGGAGCGTAGCTATGTATATGCAATACGTTCCTACTTTATTTTAAATCTGTGCTTCGAATTCTATTCTAAAGGATATTTTAGACATTTTCTTAAAATGTTGCTGTAAAAATTTAAAAGAATTAAATCAGTAATATAGAGACTGATGTATGTACAGGGAATTGTGGAAATTAAACTAGACTGGGAAAATATTTGGGGTCTACGACTATGAATTGGTTTAGCATTGATACTTCTATGAGGATCAGAGACACGTGTTCATTTCGTTTGCTGACTTGGTACAGAGCTAGGGGTTTGATTGATCTAATTGATATGCAGAGAAGTCTTTTTTTCAGCAAATAGAAAAAAGTAGAGAAAATCTGCTTTTGTAATTTCTAATGTATTTTGAATAACTTGAATAATGCATTTTCAGGCTAATAAATTCTTACTGTGTACAAATGGATGTATAGTAGAATCTTTATCTGCTCTACAGCCTTCTCGAAGATCACTGAATTATTTACAATTCAAATAAAAATGATGATAGTAGGAAATGATAAATTTCTCAATTCAAACCTTTCTGGCGACTTGAAACTGTAGTCCATTCGACATTCCCATCAAATACATAGATATCTAGGTGCCTTTGATAGAAGTATGAAACTGAATTCCATTATAAACCAGAAAATGTGGAAATTGTCTTTTGGAGTCCATCCTTGATTCATTAAGGTGGCGTCTGGAAATCATATTAGGTACTTTGAATTCTCATGAGGCTGCCCAGATACCTGGCTGTGCTGTGAAAGACCATAACTTAATTTAATACAGTGAGTGACAAAATAAAGAAGCTCATAATCGTCGAGTCATCAGTGCAGTGGACGGACGTGCATTGGATAAGTCACCATTAAACGAAGTGGGAACTTATTGGTTACATACATATATCAGGCGCCATTTACTTTTGCTTTAGTCATCCCTTCTTTACTAACGCCGATTTATTTTATTCTTATTTTAAGCTTGCCGTTACCTAATAATTAAAATTATGGACATAAAAATGCTAAAAACAAACTAAGTACCTATGTACCTTGTCATAATTACCTGGCTCTGAACTAGTATCAGCAATATTATTTAGTCTTCAGCCATGTAGATTTGTATAGTTTATCGGGCCTTTTGTGCCCCTGGGCGCAGATTCAGTACCTCAACGTACAGGTCCATCGCTGGAGGTATGTTTTATCTTGTCGTAAAATCCCAGCTTTCCACAAGCTTTGTGTGCACAAACGACTACTGTTTCTAGGTAGGTGTCTCCATACATAGAATAAAATATTAGCTGGCAACCTGTATTTTGTAATAATCTCGTAGGTGGCATTTAGCGATTTGACACGCATAATTCAGATATTTGCACTTACAGATGAGGAGAGAATAATTACACAAGATGGAACCTTGAACCTAACTTATGTTGGTAAAATTGTAAAAATCAAACTTCAACAAGAACTCACAGTTATAAAAGTTTAAAGTGCTGCTTTAAAATTATAATTATAATTTAAAAATCAAGCTACACTACGTGTAAATGTTCATTCTGTGATTTCTGTTCGAAAAACGCGAAATGCAGTGGGCTTTAAATGCTTTTAGTTTTTAGTTTCTGTACCGTCATTTTGTTTTATTTCATAGGATTTTTTTGTTGCTGTTTAAGTTACTCATTCTAACATGGCATAGCATGAATTTTGCTTGCGGCGTTGCATGCTTGGTTAGCATTGTTGCTTTTGTAGCAGCCTCCAGCGAATTCTTCTTTTTCATTCTGCTGGTCTCCCTTTTCAAAGTCGTTTTTCCTCCTTGAATGTGTCTTGTCACTTTTGATTTCTGATGCGTGATTCTTAGGAGCGCAGCAGAAGAAAGAAGTGAACCAAAGAAAAACGTTGCATAGCCCGTGTGTGTAGGCAGGGGCAGGAGCAAAATAAATACTGTTCCTGGTGCTCAAAAAATTGATTCAGTCGTACCTATGAACATACATATACTTGCGTGTAATCTAGCACTGCTGACCGACCCCATCTTCTCGATGTGACTAGGGAAAAGGGAAGAGCTGTTTGTGTTTGCACAAGCATTTAGTAGTTTCCCAAAGTTTTGATAGTAAACTTAATTTGTAATATGAATTGCAAATAATACACTCGTCATATTTTGATGAGGAAGCATCATTTGGAGGATGAAATGTGAGGTACATACTAATTTTGAATTTGAAAAGCATCTTTTTTCTCATTCTTATTGAATACTGAATGGATCTACAGTTTCTATAAAAAGTAGGGGACAAAATAAGACTAACGATAAAAGTTTTCTGTATCATTTAATTAGTCAATGGTCATATCTCACTAGTCTATACGTTATCGGATTCGTGTATCACGAGGCCATGATGCTGCATTTTATATTGAGTTTGAATTTGTTGCTTCTTCGGTTTTATCACTCGTATGCTGTATAAATTAAGAAGGACTATAAAGAATTTAAGTTGGTATTAGTATTAGTTAGGGTTGAATTACAAAGAGTCAGTCGTGAGCAACTACATATTACTCAATGCTCTTACATTATTTTGCACGAGGGATATCTTTTTAGATTCTATTTTCTATTGCAACCGCCTCCACAAAATTCCACGCTCGTATACATGTGACTGTGTTTTGTATGTGGCTGTGTACAAGATATCGGTACACAAACTTTTTATCTTACCTATTTTTTCTTTGACTTGTGTGTAACTTTGAGCTTTTAATGTCGTAGGAACAGTGCTCCGAATTTCATTGATTGGTCTGTAGCAGCGAGTTTTAATTTGTCTCTTGCGGTAGTTAGTAATTATTGTATAAACACATTAAACTTGACTTTAAAGGGAATTAGAGCTTTATAGCACCTGTTTGTTTGATTTTTATCCTCGAATACGTCTCGTTGTCTATGAGGTTTCTTGTACTGTCAATAACAATATGTCCCTACGAGTTTTATTGACGTTGCAGAGATACACACGGTATTTCTTTTCTTCCATAACTTAGACGGCGATACGCAAAAGTTCAAAAACTTGTAAGAGTCAGAGCCAGTGTTATAGTGATAAAGTAGTAATTTGATCTCAGAGTTGCGCAAGATAATTGCCACATTGCTGCAGTGATATAATGACTAGTACCCCGAACAAATAGTCTAATCATGGAACACGTGCCATATGCCTTAGATACAGACAAAACATACTCGACACGAACTTTATTCATTAGTTCTTGGTTAAGACTCATTGTGTAAACAACAATGGATAAAGTTAAAATAAATGAGAGAGCTCATTTCACAGCCTAGGCTTCATCTCATGGAATAATAATTTACATCCAAAAATAAGAGTAAAAATACAAACACGTAAATGGGGGAAATGAAAACAAAAAATTGTGAAGAGCGTGTAGCCCTACCTTTTCGTGATAAAGTCGAATCACCTTTGGCGTTTTCCATGACTATTGCCTTTACTTTTTCCATTACCATTTATTTCCAATGTTATTTCGTGGTGAGTTCATTAGTCATTACGACTAATTATTCCTAGCCACGGCAACATTAAGTCTATCGAGAGAACGCCACAAAGCGGATGAAACTGTCCTGAAACAGATGAAAATAGATGCTATGATCTCAATGACGTGAGTGAAGAGCACGATCTGCAGTATCATCTCAGACTTTATCGTGTTGACAAATGAAATGGCTCATTCATTCGATACTTATGTTAGGGTGACCTAAATAAGGTCCTCGTACCCTCCTCGTCATATGTACCTACTACCATTCATTCATACCCCATTTTTGTATCTATTTCAAATGAAAATGATATTTCGTTGCAAGGTAATGGCTTCATTTTGTACAAACGATAACGTCGTCTCTCGTCTCAAGTGCCTTTCATAAGTAGAAAGAGTCAGGTCGAGTCATCAGATTTATGCTTTGAAACCAGCAAATCCTCACAGTGTATATTATGTCATATCCTTGAATTTACAAGTCACTAAGTCATAAAACGAGGTAAAGGTTGCCACTTACTCTATGCGCTCTTGTCAGGTACAAAAAAGGTGTGCAGAATTTGCAAACACAAGTAAAGTGCAACGAGAGACTCCTTGCTATCAACTACTACTTCGTGATTTTTGGTTTTTGGACAGATTGACGCCATGGCAGAGGAAGGGGGAACAGTAGTGTACGAGCTGTCTGTGCAGATATATGCACACTGACACAGCTCATGGTAGGCAAAGGTTGCTAAATATAAATTAAGTTTTGTGTTGATCGTTGAAAATGGAATGGGTAAACATGCCATACATACTTTGAGGTCGCATTTCTACTTGGGTTGAACCAATCTTGAGGTTAAAAGATTAACGAAACTACAGCAAATCTGCAGGCTCAGAGTGTAATTGCAAAAAAGTATATGAAATGTCGTGTCGTGCAAATGACTTACTTGAATGACGAAAGCTAGCCCGAGCAGAATCAGTCAAACCGCATGCATCCACCTATTCCCCTCCCACATGCCCTGTGGTAACACTCTGCTATATAGTAGTAGGTAATTGCAAATAGCCAGAAGAAAAATTCCCTTAAAAATCTCATGTGCGAAAAAGCTCAAGGTCAGCCCTCGACAGAGGTACATACACAAGTATGTATGTAGCCCCTTGTACAGTGCAATGTTGAGCAAGTAACAGACAGATAAAGGCGATAAACGATAGTATTAGTAATCATTGCTGAATGGCAGAGCTCGAGTCAAAGCATGCATAAAAAAGCTTCTTCAACCTTATACCTGAGAGCATAACATTGAACATCCTACAGGCATACATTTACCTCGCTCTGTCGATTGTAGGTGTAGATAAATACATATCACATATGTAAAGGCTGCTTGAGAATCGTGGTTGGTTTAGTTCAGCCAACTCAATTTTAGTTGGGAACTTTGCACGGTTATTATTTATCCATTTGAGCGAACAACGGCCTGTAGTTTCAATGTAAAGCTGAGCCGAGATATGGGTGTATAGTACGTAGACTTTGTAGAGTACCTACCCAAGTAGTATGTAAATATTGCAAAAACTCTGTGAGTTTGCGAATTCTGTAGACACGGGTAGGTAGGTGGGGTAGACTCGTAGAGAGTGACTTACATACATGTTATTATTACGTGAGTAACCCACTGTGTGGTGCACAGTTCATTATATAGTGTGAATGGGTGTTCAACGTTCTTTACCATGTGGAATGGTATAGGTAGGTAAGCCTTAGCTGAGTTTTTTTTTCCAATGTGTATACCTAGGTACAAGTTGCTAATCAGGAATGGAATTACTACACAAACTACAGACAGTCGCAATCAGGACTGGCTATGAGAAATTTGCTAGAGCATGTGAACTGTACAGGAGGGTTGAGTGCTGGTGTTCTCCAGAGAGGCACGAGGTTGTTTCAGTTCCCTCGAGAGAGATGTGTGTATGTTGGAGAGACGCCGTATTGTATCTGTGTAGTCTGTAGTGCAAAAGAACTTTATGAAAGTGTATTCACGATATACTATGCTCCTCGTAGGTACTCACGCATCGTAGCATACTTGTTTGGATATGAAACGTCTTTTGAGGGGAAAAAAAAAGTTGGCATTCAAAGGACTTGAAGCTTCGGCGTCATCGCCGTCATCATCATCATCATAGGCACTGCCGGCCTACACGGTCACAGTATTCATAGCTACCACTACCAGTAGAAAGTCCTAACGTCCAAGTCACTTGAGTTGTTGTAGGTCGTGTTTGGTGAGTATTTTTCTTTCGCCCAGTTAAACCAAATGTTCAACCACGTTACCGTTCAGAGCTCTTTGCAGTCTGCTGTCCTCACCGTGAGCATCAAGCGATTTGTAGAGCTTCTTTAAGTATTCTATTGTCTCACCAGTACCTTTTTCCCATTCATTATTTCGGCAATTATTCCCAGTAATCCGCTCTGGACTCCACGTGCTAGGGAAATTTGAGTCGGTGTTTATATGTCACGTCTCTCTCGCCGGCTCGGTTTTTACTGGATTCGTCCATCTGAAAGCAATTACCAGTTAGCAGACAATTGCGGTGTGACTATTTAATTTTGCAGTGCTAGTTCAAGGCAGTGAAATAGTTTTAATTGTGTCAGCATGGTTTCATGTACTAAATACTCGTGTTGTTGGTGATGATTGAATTCATTGAAGCGAAAGCTTCATGGTATAGATCGAACCAGCTCTCCCCTGCCAGCCAGCAAGTGTCTAAGTAAACTGTACGTTACGTTTGCTTTCATCTTGATGAGTGTGCTGTAAATAGCTGTAAGGTTCATTTTCCTTCATGTGGTGATCAGATTGATAACGTTGACCGATTAATTATGAAGAATTCTCACGCTATCTGTGTTGCGTAGTTTATCTGTACGATGCCTTGTCATTTTTCAACTCAAGTTTACTCCAACTATATTTACAGTGTTTTATACCAATTTATAAATGGATTCAAGTTTTGTCTCCCTACCACCACCAACCAAATAAACATGGGAGCTTTCCCTTGATTTGCACTTTTATTCGTCTGCCTATGAAAGAAAAAACATTGAGCTTAACAGCTTACTTTGTGTTTTGTTCTATCACTGGATTGATAGTACATTGTTCTTAATACAAATAGGTCGAATATTTTTATTACCACATTGTCCATGTTTAAATCATTGGAAACTTTCTCAAGCCCGATAAATACAAAAGCATCGGAAATTAAAATTACATGCCTCACGCAGTCTGATAGTTGACACTGCGAAATACTAAAACCGTCAAGACGCTCTTGGGATGAGTGGATGTAAATGGGCCATGTTCTCTTCCATCACAATTTTTCACCAAACACAATCCCCCGAGTCCTAAATTTTTCCTAGTTGATTTAAAACGGATGCTACTTACTAGTTCATTTCTTATTTTTTAAAAAGAAGCACGAAAGTACAAAATATCTTTTTAGTAGCATTTCCTGTGAAATTCTTTCAACGATTGAGTCTGGCCGTTTTTATGGGGCAATGTAAATTTCTGTACCTGAATGTGATTTACCACAGTTATCGGAGTTATCTTCCCGTCTGAGATTTCGAGATACATATAATATTTACTAGCGAAACTCTGCTACCTGGTGCTGCAACGAATTTGAGTTTTAAAATAAAACATGTGATCCAAGTCTTAGCGTTTTAGTATCCCGTTAACTATTTCAAAGCCAATACTTAATTAGTAGCTCAGCTGCTGGGTGTCTCGAATTTTATTGATAACGTTGGATTTTGTATCATCCGTTCATTTGATACAAATGTGCATTAAATACTGCCTGATGCACAAGTTTATTTGGTTGCGATAACAAACATTGTGATGTGTCTGATTGTATTATCAGGCATTAATTTCTGGGCTTCACGGAGATAACATCAAAAAACCGTCTACTGAATCAATCTGCATTTGAACGAAACATTTTGTGATTGTCCACATTATTGTATGAAACTATATTATATCTTCATTACTGTGCTGTGTCAAAAGGCACACAACGCCGAGAATATTTACAGTCAATAATATTTTTGTGGAGCATGAGGTAGAGAGTCGCCGGGGTGGTTTTGAAGTCATTAATTCACCGGCTGAAATTATTTTTCATTTACATATTGAAACGTTTCTTCGTCGGCCTTCAAGTTGTACCTCTTGAGTGCATTACCTATTTTAACTTGATGAGTCTCTTTGAGAGAAAATTCGAAGAACAAATGTACCATCAACCCAGTACCTTATTTTCAAAGCGTGTGCCGGACACCAACAGTACAGTACTCAAAATGAAGAAGGAGAAGCCAATGATGAGTGTGACAGCGATCATTCAAGGGTCGCATAATCATTGGAGTTCCAGGGGCAATATTAATCGTAAGTATCTTCAACATTCGTTTGCATCTCACAGCATCAGTTCATTCCAACAATGTACAATTTGTATCAGATAGCCTTATTAAAGGTACCAAAGGGTGACGTCAAACAGGCAGTAGAGAATTAAAACATTATTTGCAGTCAAGTTTAAATCTGTCGAATGTTGTAGTTGGTATTTCAGTCGTTTCACGTATGTATTGCTAAAGATAATATTAATAGTGCCGCACACTCTTCTATGAAAGCTGTTACACGAGAAATCAGTCTGTATTTCTAAATTTCTATCCCTACTGCATATATTAGCTCATGTGAATTAATGTATAGGTATATACAGAAAAATAAAGTATGCCTGTGTACCTATGTATATAATTGTAAACACTGTACTGTTTGCAAGAGTTTTTTGTGTGCTAATAGTCAGCTTTTTTGAGAAAGGATAAGAATGCTGTGTTTTCAATACAGTTTAACCCAATAGAAGCAGGTATTTAGAATGGTGCATACGGCAGATTTTCAATGAAAGCTTTAAGAAACTTGAGGTTGATTGTACGTAACGTGTTAGTTTTGAGCAGATTTGTTATCAGGCCTTTCGTGTTTCTTTCGTATTTCAAGGGTATTCAGGTCAGGAACCTGTGATGACCAACTTATTGACCTTTGATATAAGTTTCATTTTATTTCAATTTATGTCTGCAACCAGCACTAAAAAACATTTTCTAATTCAAGGCTCCTCTGCACTATGTTATTTTAGCGTAGGTCTTAAAGTTATTCGTGGACAAAAGTAATTAGATTTTACGTAGATAGATCAAATGAGATATGTATTTTATATAAGCAAGTATTTGTAGCGCTCTGGAACGTCATTTTATATTTATATTTTCAAATAGGATTTACCGATTAAGGAAACTTGGGAAACGCTGCAAGGGTGTAAAAAGTTTTTTGATCTCTGGATACATGTACAGTTAGTAAGTTAGGTTGAAAAAGAGCTAGTAGCTATCGACGAGAGTATGCATATTAAGGAATCATAAAAAATTAAAAACATGGCTTAATCTTTGAGTATAAAGTAAACTTGGTAAAGTTTCATAACCTTTTTTATTCAAGTGAATTTACTTCGTGCACTCTGCACATACATAGAAGCACACTGTTCATGGTATCGATTGACTCCGCAGACTAAACTTGAACTTCCTGACCTCTCCAAGCTGAGGAAGCAACTTGAAACAGTTTATAGCAATAATAAAATACAAAAAAAAAATATGTAGGTTACAAAGATTAGATGTAAATGTGTAACAAGCCAAAGTCAAATAGATACTGAAGAATATCGTAATTGTTTGATTTTCTAGAAACTAGAAAGATACACTTATGTATACACCTTGCTTTGGATTCTCATTGAATTAGTAGCTGAACTAAAGCTAAGATAGTGATGACTATGAGAATGTTTTATGACTGCTTTGGAATGAACAATCCCTGTACAAAATATTCTATAAATTGAAATCGTTGCGAAGTTCATAGGCGGCATTTGGTTCTCTGAATTATTTTCCTAAAGACAAAATATGTTAAGACTAGTAAAGGTTATCGGAGATAACAAACGCCTGGATGGAGAAGAAATAAATGCCTACTCATACTTCTTTAGTCATCTTAAAACAAGCCACGGTAGAATTTGTGTACTGACCATAAAAAAGATTTCAATTCTAGAGATCATACAAAGTTGTCTACAGGATTTGACATCTTATTAGAGCGTTTTCTAGTGCTGACGTCCATAGCAATGGAAGCTCGTTTTTACTGCCCAGTTAGTAATTTCTAGATTTTGCTGACTGGGGATACTGGAGAAAGTAGCTTAGGTAAATATTCTTTTACGTGGAGTGATGTGAACCGATATTTGCTACAAATGGCTGTATTAACAGGTATCTTTGCTGGTACAGTGAATCATACTAGAGGACTTCTATATAAACATTGTGTTCAATGCAGTCAGCCCAGTGCAACTAGGTGTATATGGAAGTAGGTATAGTGCTTCAACGCAGTGATTAATTGAGAAGATTACGGCTCACTTGAACAGTTAAAAAACAAGTTCAGACATGCAGATAAAAACGAAGGAATTGGGATTCGTTTTTCAAGTGACAATATGTACATATTTGTTATGTTTTTTGAAGAACTATGCACCTGCCACGACTCTGCAAAGTTAAATCGGCAGCAAAGTCTTATATAGTTCTCGGTTTATTTTCTTTACAATAGATGTGGATCCATGGATCTTTGTTAGTTTTACTTTCACTACTATTTACTCTGAGTAAACACGAGCTTTTAATGCAAAATATTTGTTATTCTTCTACAATTGGATATTTTAAAGTAAATTAGTATTACCTAGTTTCTTACTAGTTAGGTAAGAAGTTTACCATTGTTTCCGTTGTATTATACTTCGTAGTTTCGTTGGACCGAAAGTCCTGGAAGATGTATAATTAAACACGGAACGTAGAGCCAAGTTTCGTACTGTCGGGTAAAGTTCAAGTGTCCTATGATTCATTAAGACCAGCTAACTAATCATAAGTGCATATATGTACCTACTTGTAAGTTATTGTGTTCACAGAAATACACAGATAGTGTCTACTTACAAAATATTATAAAACTACATGTTGGGCAATGTTAAAATGAAGCGGCTGTTGTGACAAGGATTGGAAACCCCGTCATAATTAGCTGTAGAACAGTCTCGTCTCGCTTGCTCTATCAGTATAGGCAGAGAATCTCTCAAAAGTAGTTGTTTTAGGAAGGGGCTCATAAATGTTCAAGAAATCTTACAAGTTTCAGACTTAATGGCTCAGTGATGTTGGAATATAGCCTTCTCGTGTAGGCACTTGGATTAAGTCGGATGGACCAGTAGCATCACAAGTACATTTTCAACTAAAGCGTAGGAATTTTACTATGGACATAAACGCGATAGTAAAACGCAATCTTGAATCATTATGTCGTGCTTGGGGTCCCTAGTTCCCTAACTAAACATGCACATGAAGGCAGAGTGATTGCGATTTCGAAGACTTGGTTAGCTGGGTAAAAAGCCCGATGAGATTTTATAGCTTCAAATTGAAGTCATGGTTAGTCTGAGAGTATAAAGTCTGGAGCCAGCGTGTCAGTCTATCTGATTTGTGATTTCTTCTTCCCTTCTCCAAAGAGTAGAGGTCGTTCTTGTGTGGCAGATGAAAGCTAAAATGTCAGTTTGTATAGAATTTGCCAGCAAAAGACCTCAGCTCCATAGTTTAAAAGATTTGAGCTCATAAAATGCTCTTAGCACAGTATACTTCTCCTATCAAAGATTATTCCTGTTCGAAATTAGTCAAGTGTGTTGTTTTGAGCTACAAGTTGTTGAATGTATGTACAAACATCGAACAAGGCATTTAAATTAAGGGACACACTTCCAGTCTTATGCGTCTCTTGCATTCCGAATTCCGAATTATTGAGACTTTGGCTCGGCTTATTATTTTGTGACAGAAAGTTTTGCAGATTCAGACGAAGCGTTGACTCCAAATATAAACGTGGATCTTAAGGTCATATCAGTAGTCAGCTTGACTTGGTTCCGCATTAAAAGCCGGGGTTTTACGAGGAAACATCCTCATAACTATTTTGAGTATTAGAGAACGAAGGAAAGTGTCATTTGTCCGGGTTACTGTACGACCGTCGTTGTCGTTGCACGAGGAATGGGGAATTACTACAATTTCGAAATTCCTAAATGACGAGTGGAGGAGGAATTAGGTAATGAACGGAAGTTCTGTTGAATATTCTAATATTCTTATCCAAATAGTAACGATACTGCAATTTTGTGGTTGTTTCAGTGTATGCAATTTAATTTTCAGTACTATGGGTTGTAATTAAATACCTAGCATTAATATATACTGCAAGGTCACTCCGCCCAGAATTTTTCCAGAAGAGAAAATTGCCAACCAATAATACTACTAAAAACCTTGTGCTTTTAAGGAAATTAGTGTACCAATTTTGGGACATATGAATGCCAGGTTGTACTAGGAGTTATTTCGGTTTAATACGACGAGTGATATTGTATTAATGGGTTCAAAAGTACCCAAGGTATTGCATATTTGCAGTTGTTATATGTATTTTTGTATGTGGAATCGTTCACAAACGAGAGTTTTGGGGATTGTTAGGTGCTGCTGACGACGCTACTATTTGAATTTATTTTTTGCTCTCGTCAATTACAGGGTGCACACACACCCACCGTTT
>JAQFZC010002376.1:0-23432 GCA_034695205.1 Dicyrtoma fusca | reverse complement strand
CACTGCGCTTAACTTCTCACACAGAGACAAAAGAAGCCGTACTTTGGATAATTTAATCAAAGTCACAAAACCATAACGAATGCAAAGCCTCAGTCAAACTAAAGCCCACGTCCAAATCCAATGCAAAGGTAAAGCTCAAAACTAACGCTAATTACACTAATTGGAATTAAAACAAGGATTGCCCGGAAAGACAGTTCTGTCGCTAACCACAAACGCAAACATTCTACCGCCCCTTTCAATCCAATAAAGAGCCTTTCAACTACTACGCCACACATACATCACAAAAACTAATTCCTGAAAAAGCTATACTGTATCCTATCCATTTAAAAATCCCAATGTGTGTCCTTTTTAATTTTTGTTTTAAGTGACGGATATAAAATTTTACACAATTTGGAAACACGTATGCACGACTATGGAAGGGGTGTATAATAATTATAAATATTGAATTTGTTTTTTGGAAAACCTGCTTAGATACAGAGGTTAGCATAGTTTAAAAGTGCAAACATACTGACTGACCCATTCCGGAAGCCCCAGCCTAAACTAAAGTACAATATTGCGTCATATGTGGAAGCCCCTAATGAAATAAAAGTGAGTAATGAACCGATTTAGTAATTATTTATTTGTAGCTACTAGTGAGTCGTAGGCGTGCTCCTGCTCTCACCTTTTCCTTTATATCAACAGTCGTAAGCGTAATGAGGATCTAATAAAGGAATCAAATACGTCAACATGTAAACAGAACTGCACTCACTCAGGGGGCAAGCGCATATTACGTCTTGTTTGGGAAAATGTCGAAAGCAATGAAAGCCTCTACCTAACTTAAGTTTGGACGTATTTTTGGCATGACTTTAACTGAGAAGCTATGGCCTCCAATTGAATTTCCTTGCGTAATTTATGGACGCATCCAGCAGACAGCCTCGCAGACTGACAGACGTCCTGCTTCTGCTCTCTTCTGCTTGGCTCCTTTCATTTCCGCCAATTCTACTGCCGTAGCGTACGAGTGATAGAAAAATAAAAAAGAGAAATCTCCATCACAGGCCAATTAGTCCTGTTTTAACTTTGCCTACGTAACCCGAGCTAACTTATTACTTAGCCTTCCCATGCACTGTATTGACAGACGCACTAAAGTACGATTAAGTCGCAGTTGAGTGCAGACATTTCCCATCAAGTTCAAAAGGCTCCATTGTTTGTACGCAGACAAGAAGCTCATCGTCCTTTCGTCCTCTTGCACTTTTACAATCATTTTTAATAATTTTAGTTTAATCCCTCCTTTTAGCAACAACCTACCACTCCAACGTAGACAAGTCCTGTACACTGCACTCGCATCCATCCACAATCTCCAGTCGCAATTAAAACAAATCACATCACATACTCCATTTTGCTTTTCTTTGCCCTTTTTATATTTTGGTTTAGATTTTATTTAATATTCCTGCCAATGTTTGTGTACTCGTATTTTTTTTATTTCTGTGTATTTTTGACATTTCCATTTTGTTGCTTTTTTATGCTCGAATGTAAGCAATGGTTGTACGGTCGTACGTTTTTTGAGCTAACTCTGTTGCATTTTTATTTTTATCAATTTATACTCTATTGGCAATTAATTGATTTTTATTCTATGGATTTTTGTCCGGGAGTTAATTGGTGAGTCGGGTTTACTATATTTTGTTGCTTTGCGGAGTTCACATTTGCTTCTTTGATTTGAAGGAGTCGCACTGATTTGGGTGGGCGCTGCATTGCATTGAGAGTGGTAATTACGTCCGGCTAATTGTGAGTTACATGATATATAAATTAGATTTAATGGTGGGAAAAGAAGCGGAAAGGGAAGATTCCTGAGCTGCCATGGACGGGGATGGGAGGGTTGGACGTGCTTGTAATTTCTGAGACACTGATAGTCATTCTGCAATTGATACATAGGACGGGAAGAAAGCTGCTGCATGCTGGATCTTTGGCTATAATTACTAATCATTAATGGACACGTAATTAAAAGTCAATTAAGAAACTACTCCAAGTTCTACCATTGTCATTAGGACTGCAGAGAAGGACCGAGACAGGTACATGTGTAGGGTCGGGAGTACATTTATAAACTGCGATACTCTTGTACTCGCACTTCCTGTAATTAGAGATCAAATACGCTTTCCGACTACGCTCTGCATGCACAGAGTCGCTTCACCGACGAGCTGTCAGAATTGGCTATGCTGAGCATGTCTTGAGTGTAGCAGAGTGCACCGTCATTAGCGAGTATTGTCTGTCACGTCATGATAATGCTAAGAGGACCATGTGCCAACTCCAAATCCCAATTCAATCTTCCATCCAAGAGTTGACTCGGATTCCCATTCAAAAGGACACATGTGCTCACAGAAATGGCTTCACACAGATCACACATACGTCCTTTTATAACTCGGCCTCCTCAGCAATAATTATTCCAATCCCTTCTGTCCCGTCCGCTTGACAGCCAATTCTATTTTAGACTGAATTTGTTTTCCTCCAGCAACCACATCATCACCATTAGACAATCTCGTGTCATTATTTCTGTTATTATATCATTTTATTCTTGGCTTTGGTCTGCTAGGAAAAGAAAAGACCAAATATGGCTCACTTCATTTAATTGGGAACGTATAGTAGCGGAGATGTACATATCCGAAGGAAAATCCTTTTATTTGTATTACTCTAAATAGTCAATCCTGCACAAACTTGGTGGCATAAAAACAACTTTATATTTTATACGAAAACAAAGCAATATTTTTTATATCAACACTAACAGGAAAATAATTATCTGTGATATTAGACGCGATAACCAAGAGAATGTATAGACCCCATGCAACTGACAAAAGATCCAGTAATAGTGTAGAAAAACTTGTCCGAATAGTAAATTTAAATATGCATTGAAGAAAGACTCTTTTGACATTTCAACTTTTTTCATAATCAAAAGAATAAAATTTAATTGTTGGAACTCAGGACGTCCCTGGTATTGATGCAGTTAGTGCACACGGACGCATCCGCAGGTAGCTTGTAGTAAATGAAAGAAGAGAGACACTTGCGTCTAGTCAGGAATGAGTCTCTTCGGGCAAAGGACAGTTGTCATTGGCTTTTTGGCTCCAGTGAAGAAGCTCATGGAAATTGAAGGAAGAAACGCAGAGCAGATGGCCGGCAGCAGGAGTGCCATATGGACAGGATTAGGCGGAGGAATGTATAAATAGCTAATTACAAATTACGGCTACTAGTAAAATAATAAATAATAATTCTATTTAGTAAGCAATCCAGGATACTCAAGCACATGGTTATTCAAACACTCCTAGGTACAGTCTGCCTTAAGAAGCAAAGTAACATGTAATAAGAGCTCGTGAGGGACAGTAGAGCATCCAGGATGTAACGGAAATACAGATTTGGAAACTTACAAACATGCACAATAGTACACTACATCATTTGCCATCTTTTCATATTAAATAACGGCCTGCTGGCAGTTTCGAAATCAGTTTTTAGCCCACTTTGCTTTGTACACTGAAAATACGACTCTTTTACGATTAACTTAAACGTCCTTTTGATTCTTAGGCATGGTTGTGAGCGGAGTAGTCCGGGCTCAGTTATAGATAAATGGGTGGAAAGCTTGAATAAATTGGGTAATCCAGCAACCAAAGTACAGACTACTGCGGTGGAGTGAAGGCTAAGAATGCCACCAACTTCGGATGTCGATACCGATGCGAAGGACGCCAAGGATGCGAAAATGAATAAAATATGAAACTAGTCTGCTTTGAAAGGGGAAACTTTTACTTTTCTCCCTCCATGTTCATGTCCTTGTCCCAAGGTACATGCAAGTTTCCTTTCGACTCGGATTCAAAATTAAATACCTACTTGTTTTTTAATTAATCTGAACGTAACTTTGGGGGACACTACTAGGACTGCCACTGCTACATTAAAACTTGTAGTACGAATGACTTGGACTAATATAATACACTGATAAAGTTACAACTATTCCACTACTTTGTTCCCAACTTTGTCTCTCGATTAGCGTGGAAACTTTTCCACAAGTTTTACTAGAAAAAAGTTTAAATTGTTTTTCCAGTCATTGAGGGATGCAGGGATTTTACTAGCATTTTAATTTTCCTTCTGATTTTGATTGTAATTTAATTGCATAGGCAGAATAGGCCTCTATATATATACATGTGTTCAATAGCTGCTGCACAGTGAGTCTGTAGTCTGTGAGTAGGTAGTTTGGCAATCGCTGGAGGAAATGTGCATTTTTAACAGCAAAATTCTGCTTAATTTTCTTTTTGGAAATCCTCTTGTAATTCTTTCATCAAACAATAACCAAACCTAATGGATAAAAGAGTAAACTTTAAATTATAAAACTAAATTGCCTTCATTTCATCATTGCGAAAATTCATACATATTCCACAAGCAGATTCACAGCTTTTACAGCACACAGTTACAGTTTCAGGTACTTTTTAATTCCAAGCAAATTGTATATTTGCATTTTGCGACATGAGCCAATTTTCCTTGAAATCCACTACCATTCCAATCAGAATTGCGTACAAAGAAAAAATTGATGAAGAAGAAGATGACAAATGTCAATGTATGTCTGCTCATTCAGAATTTGTAGGTAAAGAGGATCTTTTGTGAGATGAAGCAATGACTACTCAGTCAGCCTGATTATGATTATTGGTATTTATACACGACGTAACAATTTACAAATTCAAATTAGGCTCAAGCTCCAAAACAATTGCACAACTTTAAATGGCCAAAGAAAATACGTAATTCCTTCATAGTACAGCACGCTAGGGGTTCGTCCTATTATACAGTGCTTCCATTGTACAGATCAGATGGACTCGAGTGTACTGCAGTTACCAAACAAAAATGCCAACTGTCTACACACACATGAGAGGCTGAATCTTGAATCTGTGAATTAGCTATAAGCTATTGCTACTCAACGAATCGCTCAACGATGCTTCAAACTTTGAACAACAAATACAAATTCAAGAAAGGCATGAAATTGGCTGTCTTTTCGAAGAATGCATACAGACTATTGAGTATCGCACTAGACATTGTATCCCTACGTACATAACTAATGTAGCATATTCACCTTCTTTCTTCACTTAAACGTAATTGTCTGCAATTTCAATGTAAACTCATCGCCTCAACAAGCCTTTTTCTTCTTTTCGAGGGGCAAGGTAATAGTCAATAGTAATAGTAAGTGGACTTGAGAAAAATTAGCAAGGTCATCTGCATTCTCCCAAGAAGATGTTCCACTTCGTTTAGTCCCACATACATACTATCGCTATGAGTACAGCTACAGTCAATTTAAGCGATTCTCCATGCATTATCTCTCCTTACGAGGCTTGCATACTTTACATAATTCAACTTTCCCAGTACGGCAAGCCTTTCAAATAAAACAAAAATTGCCCAAGAACTTCACAAACTAACTGCCGTTTTCAACAAATAAAAGCAATATCAATGCATCTTTAAATGTAGTTATTTACTTTTATAAAGCGTTTGCGATTTCAATATTATTGGAATTGTTTTTACTTTTAAAAAATGACTCTCCAATCATTCACTCGATAGCACTGAAGATCAGAAGAGGTTGTTCTCGAAAGCTTGGCAATTTAATAAATCTATATTGTTGAAGTTAATTTGAATTTGGGATTTAGATATCATCTTGAATGACCAATTGTTGGGTAATATTGGCGACACTAATGAATAGGTAGGTGCAGTTGGCAGTGGGTACATGGGGTTTATAGGATAGGAAATACATACTTACCAAGGCGGGTAGCAACTTGTTCACACTCCAATTCGACGAAGATCAATCTTAAAATGACGATTAAATCCGTTTCCATACAAATGTGAGTTTAGTTTATAAATACTTGCCAATTAAAGAGGAGCGTATAGTTTCTGCAACCACTCTTACTCAGCGAAGAACCAACTAATGTTGAAATCCGGATAAGCACACTTTAACTCAGAAACTAATGGTGGTCGGGAACGTTTTAATTGCGAAGGAATCCCCGAAGAGGGCTGGCCTTTCAATACGAGTGGTTGTTCAGGGTATATCCTTAATAATTTATTATTACTTTAATTATGAATTAGGCAGCTATAAATAATGTGAGTTGCACTTGAAGCTGGCCTGAGCACGGTACGCGGCATGTAAGTATTTAAAGAACAACACTTTGCAAATGCACTGTCTGTATTCCGAATAAGCGCCGCGATGCTTATTTTGATTGAATGTATTATGTCTACCCCGGTAATTATTATTATTATTATTCGCGGTTTTATTCACTTCAATTCAAAAGCACTACACAAGAATTATTTGAGCCCCTGCGATAATTCCGTCATTTACGGTATCCTTGTCAAAGTTTTGAGAATGTAAAGAGGAGTTTGTGATGAAAACGGAAATGTAAATCGAATTTGCTTTTGTTTGGCGTAGAAACGAGTTTAAGAAGTCGAATGTGTAGAATGTTGAATGTGGACTAATGTGTAGTTTGTGGAGTTTGTGGAGCGACGGGAAAGACAAGGATCATGACTGCACTGCAGTCGAGAGGAGACTGACTTGCCAATTTTGTGTTTTGCCTCTTGCCAAGGAAGAAAGACGGCGGCGCCGATCCCTTCTCCCGTCACGGGGTCGTCCACAAATCACGCTTCAACCTGCTTGGTCAGTCCAAAATTAACTTACAATTAAAAACTCACTATTACTTCCTATTAGTCCTGGGACGAGATTGCTCAGGGACTACAAGTTACAAATGTAGCCACGTCATTTATGGACAGCCCTAATCCCGACCTGTCCACCCAAACAGTTTCGAAGCAAGAGGCAAATCGTAGCAGTGCAACCAGAGGGACGTAAAGCGAAGCAATTGTGAAGGAACAAATTAATGCTTTTTCCCATTATAACATTATCATTATTTTACTGTACACTTCACACACAGATCTACCTCTGCTTCCAAGGACAAAACCAGTTGAAACTTTTAATAAAAATCCCCATCCACTTTACAATCAAATATTACATGGACTTTTTTGGAATCGTAATCGATTGTAATGGCATGTACTTCTGCTGGTCTCCAAGCCACTAGGCAGGTTCGTATGCAAATGTGACGAAGGTATGCAGTGCTCAAGATGCACAATGAAGGGTTATGGATGTCCATCTTCAACTTTTATATAGTGTGGCTACAGTTTCCACCACTACTTTACGGGACTTTCCATCACTTTTATAAAATACCATGAATTATGGCTGGCAGAAGCTTGGACGTTTTTAATCTTTTCGAAATGTGAAAACAATAGATTTGACCATTTGGAAAAATGAATAAATATGTTTGGTAGGACAGGTTTTGTTCCTTTTGGAATGTGGCGTGCATGTGAGTCCCCGCTATAACGGTAAGGAAAAGGATGTTTTGTATTAGTATGCATTTTTGTGTGCATAGACGGTGGGTCCGAAGTAGAGTCTAAGAAGAATAAAGACTGGGAGATAATTTTAATATATTGTTCTTCCTTTATTTTAAGACTTTATCAGTCCATCCTTTTACGAGGGACATAAATAGGAGAATATTAATTGTGTTTTATAGCGGCTTTTGACGCGAGTTGGCCTCAATGCCTTGCTTCGGTTTTGTTTGGCTTTGCTTTGACTTTGCTACACTTCCACTTCCGCTCCACAGAATCTCAATCTGAGCCATCGATCATCGTTTCGTAGGCGAATACAAGCAATTTCTCTCCCAACTGCGGTGCGTATGAAAATAATCTAGATCTACAATTCCAAGATTTATGGGAATGATTACAGATGTGAACCGTGGGGTTCTTTATTTATTTATTTTTCCATCTTAATGTGACGCTGAGTTGGGTTGTTCCCTTCATTCACTTTGCTCACTTTACCAGCAGACTTAAACTTGTCAGGAATTCATATTTCATTCCTTTATTCATAATTCATGTTTATTCCTATCATATCACATGCTCAACTGACTGTCTCCTGTCCCCTTCTCCCACCCCCCTCTTCCCCCTCCTCCGTTTCCCCCCAATTCCAACTTCACTCAACCCACGGCACCAAGGAAATGGAGGCTATTTTAACATCTCAACTCTCGTCAGTACGGCCTTTGGGATGTTTTTACCTTTTTTAAAAACATAGTGACTCCTTTCAACTTTTCCAAGCACACAAATACGATGGTTTCCTCATTTTAAAAAGCATCTCAATTTCGGGCCATTTGCAGAATTTTAAAAACTTGTGAAATGTATTGTTTAGGATATAAAAAAACGTTTTGTGATCTTTTTGTTTCCAAAGTTTTTTAAAGTCTGGCGCTTTAAATTAAAACTATTTATGAAAAACGTTTTAATAGTTTTTTAAAAGATTTAATTCTTATTTTACGTAAAGCAATACCATTTAATAAAACTAAGGTTTTGACGCTTTGCTGTCTTTTTCTTAAAATAAGGTACCTTTACCTAAGTACATTATTTTTCTACAAGTTTTTGTTCCCTTAAATATTTGCGATTCTTGTGAAAGCACTTCCAACGTAATAACTTGAGACTATTAAATTTTTTGAGCTTACTACGTCCAAATGTAATACCCTTTTCAAAAGAGAGAATAAAACCCGGGTTTTTCCTTATGGGTCTTGGAAACCCAGGTCGGCATGGAAACGGAAACCAAAAGGGAGTCCCTTGCGAGTCTCTGCATTTCATTTCGTTTGTCTTTATGTCTATCGAGTTGAATTTTGTAGGAGTGGCCCATGCATGGAAATTCCAATTGAAATTTCTCCTACGCCACTCGCTTTAACTTTGTCTACTTTCCCAAGGCAAACAAAGGGAATTAATCCAATTGATATTTCACCTCTGTTTATGCCAACTGGAAGGCGATATCTCTTGTTTTTTAAAATTAGATTAAAGTGTGTACAAAACTGTTGAATAAAAGTACATTTGGAAAGCATCGTCGAATGCAGGGAATTGCAGCGCTCTTAATTAATGAAATACTTTGCGAAACGACAATAAATTAGTTTAGAATTTTCGTTATTACAAACGGACATTTACAACTGGAAATTAGAAATGCCTGAATTGGTAAAAAGTCAGTAAAATTGTGAATAGAATGTAATGTGGTTCGTAAATGAGAGAGTAGAATGTGATCGCTGCTCCCATGTAGACAGAAATGTGTAAAGAAATAATGGAAATAAATAATTGTATGCGCCATATTTGAATTTGAATGCGACGTTGATTTGATGTTTGGACTGTTTGGAGATGGACGATTCGCACGTTTCGCATTTTCAGTTGACACTTGAGACAGAGAGCTGTTATTATTTGCAAAAGCCTCCTTCCGCTCCCTGCCACACGTCCGTCCATTTTTCCTTTATTATTCGACATTTAACCAGCAACTCAGTGTCGAAGCTTCCCTTCCAACCGCTCTCGCTCTTCTGCTTAAACTGCACTGGATCCAGACCATTCCTCACCATTCTCATGCGCCTTCAAATTCAATGAACACGAGTATGCTCAAGACTGTAAATCGCAAGCAAGTGCTTTACTTGGAAATAATGAATAATAAAATTTGAAAACTCCTCAGACTTTGACTACTCACTGCGTATGCCTCCCATCTCCCCTTTAAATTCTGTCTTGTGTATGATTCGACGGAGGAAATGTGAGAAGCGAGCCAGAGCCAAGATCCTTTGTAAGATGATCTGTGTGGACGCTACACGTGTGACGGAAATAATAGTAGAAGCAGCAATAATAAGATATAAGAAAAAGACCACCAACTGGGACCAAAATCATAGGGATTGCATGGGACATGTTTAAGGCATTATAAACATGCTTGTAATAATTCAAATATTTTCTACGGCATTTATTTACCATTTTATTTATCTTTTTATTTTTTTATTCCTTCAAGTACCAAGTAAATAATAACAAAGTGTTGATGCTATGCTGCTAAGGTCTCAAGCACTGAATAGTGACAGTGACAGTTCGCACGAGTATCTACGGCCAGAATCTACGTCATGAATCTTCCACGCAAATCTTAACGTTAGTTTCCTATTTTAAAGAAGCTCCCAAGAAGTCCCGTCACGATCATACAGTGTGGATCCAGCAGCAGTTTCTTAAGTCTACACACCGTTAATCCTCGGCTATTTTCCCTTCAACATGTCCACCAATAAAATCAACTCAACTACATCTGCTTGCATAGTTTTTCAAACATTTTCGTTTTATGAAAATCATTTTTCGTTAGCAAGTAACGATTTCTCAAAGTGTTGTTATCAATGCAAACACGGACTTTTTTGAAAAATCATTTTGACTGTATAATGCTTTGCAACAATGTCAATATTCTAAAAAACAGTTGTTTGCTCAAAACAAAACTTTGTTAGGCAGATGATTCCAAAGCAAGAATAAGCAATGAGGCAGATACAATTGAAAGCTTCCTCCGACTAATCTGCGATTTACATTATAATTTAAAAAAGATTATGAATCGATAGCTGGGATGACACTGACAGTGATTGCTCAAAGATATGTAAATCTAAAAGTGCGAACCGCCATAAATTGGATTTGCAGGGAAGCTTGGATGTGCAAACTCTTGGTTACATTTTCCATAGGACGAGATGAAGAGATGAAGAGATGAAGAGATGAAGAGAGGAAGAGAGGAAGAGGGGACCTCATCATCTAAACTTGTTTCCTTGTCCAAGCCTTTACGTGTCAAAGTTGTACTGAGGACTCTGGCCTTTCCAATTCATCGCACATGTGAAGCAAGATCAATTTTTCAAAGATTTCCTCTCAAACTTTGTTACTTGCGTCAAGTCCGGAGCCTCAAAGTACAGCAAAGCGGAAGGAAAATAAAGTGAGACATAAAACCAGAGAGCGGCAGTGACAAGTCAAAAAGTCAATCTTGACGCCACATGGCTTAATTCGCGTGTAGATTTCTCGTCTAAAATAATATTTACTTTTTATTACCAAATGCTACTAACACACTCCAAAAGTGACTTGAAACGTCTTCTCTTTTTAATTACATTTTAGTATCATTAAATGAACTAGCACATAAGGCATCCTGTCATCTTTTTCTCTCATATAAACGATAAATGCGATTAGTCTACAACTTTAAATGGCTTCACATGCACGCAGTTTTTATCCCTTTATTGCAGCACGACTCATGCTACACCGGAATAAGGGACCTGCAAATATGACATTGCAACTTTCAGATTGAGGGACAAGACTAAATAATCACTATTCAAAGAAATGCAAAAAAATACTCCATGAATGTACCCGTCATAAAAGATCAAGTTTTTATGTGTTAATAATGACAAATCCTAACATAAACTTTCGAAGAAGAGCAAAACATTGTATTTACACATTTAGTGTAGGTAATTGAAAGAGTGGTAGTATGTTTGCATTTTTCAAAGTAATAAGATGATCTCTGCCAAGCCTTTGAAGGATCTCGGAAATGAAAAAGAAATGAACGGCCCCTGCCTCGAATAATGAAGTTGTGCACAGCCACTACCTGCGACCTACGCTATGCAAATATTGACGTGTTGTGTACTTGTAACTTTTTGTGATCTGTGTGCACAGGAGAGATAAAGGCCTGTAAGGTGCAGGGAAGAGTAACAGTGAAGGGAATGCATTAATCTGAGTTTGAGTGACGTTATTTGCTATCTTGTTGCAATCTGTATTTTAGGATGAGTGGGGCTGCAGCATTCCCATCCTATCTCCATCATCTGAGCAGGGATTACACCTGTAATCATTCTCCGGAGTCCCTTTAATTCTGGTCCTCTCATCCCCTCGTTCATCCCTTTTATCTCTGTCTGTCCCGCTATGCGTTACATGTACTCGACGGCGGTGTAGTGCGCACTTGCGGATGCAGGCAGACAGATGTTCTCTGGCAATATTTTATTGTTGCGAATGTTCCACATTTAAGTTTACACGCAGGATCATCTCCGTATATATGTCACTCCAACAAAACAAAAGTCACATTAAAATTAGACCAATAAACCTGTCCAAACTACAGTTGCTTTTTCTTTCACGAAATACATGTACATGCGGGTAAAGCATAAATGTTGCTCCTTGGTCACGTTTCCAACTCTTTCGCAGCATTTTATGGACGCAGGAAAGAAAAACAAGAAAAGACGGTCGTAAAAGAAATTAGCATGGCATGTCATGACCTCACATCCTTGGTCAGTTGAAAAACGTTTTACTGGTTTTTAAATGTTTTATCAAGCCTGTAATATGCTGGCGCGTTAGCTACTAAACATCTCTAAAGTCTCTGACTAGTTCTGTAGGGCCAACCTCACTTGTCCAGATAGCAAGTGTCCACGTGAGTGTGAAGGAAGAGTAATAATCGGTTGCCAGGATTTACAGTGC
Source organism: Dicyrtoma fusca (assembly GCA_034695205.1). Lineage (NCBI taxonomy): Eukaryota > Metazoa > Arthropoda > Collembola > Symphypleona > Dicyrtomidae > Dicyrtoma > Dicyrtoma fusca. Next base: position 11,156 of record JAQFZC010002376.1, on the reverse strand, counting down.
AGGTGTAGGGTCGAGTGAGGAACTTATACTGAATTAATGGGGTAGCTGCATGCAAAATTATTATTATTCTCTACTGTCTAAGTTACAGATTTTGTCAGTGGATATCCGACACACACACGGAGACCACAGAAGCACGCAGTTGTGGAATAGCCGACTAAGGGAAGCATTTTAAATTATAGGCTGTCAGTGATGTTTTATGAACATGTTTTAAGCTAAGCAGGGAAGTCCTCTTCTGCATTTCACGATTTGTCACAGCGTTGCTACGAGTTAGTAGAATTATTTGGGCTCAACCTTTGATTTTTACACGTCAAACCTACGGCGACCCCACTTGTTTCAACTAAACTGCATGCTTTATTAATTACAAAATTAGCTCATTGTGAGTACAGAAAATATTACGGGGACTCGCCCAAGAAGCAGGGAGCAACATTTAGCATTCGATACTTGTAAGGGAAGGAAAGTTGATAAAGTTGCGTAAAATACTTGGAATATTAAACTGGCACAGACGTTCTTGTCGTGTCTGGTTTAGTGAGGTGCAGACTCTCGTCATTTTGATTTTCGAAGCTTTTTAATTATTATAATATTCACAAAGTTTGTTACAGAGCACTTGAGTGCACCTCCAGATTCGTGATGACGCAAAGGGACGCTGAGAGCTGAATGATTACTGAATCCACTTCGTATGCACATCCTTCGTGAAAATCCAAGTTGAAGTAACAAGATGCTCTGCTCCTTGCGTGTGAATTGGAAAAGAAGAGAACCTTAAACACCTCCAATCTGCATACCTACAGCTGTACACGGAATTTAAAGTCCGAGGATCTTCATTTGGAAATTGCAAAGCCACTTATCAAAGTTGACAGCAAGTTGCAAATTATTAAAAGAGTCGTTTATCATCCCATGTGCTTTTTTAAATTCACCTTACAAAATTGAGCCGTAAATCATTTACTTTCGCAATATCACAGTAAAACAGCTCAACCAGAAGAAACATAATGTGTACAAATTAAGTACATTTGTATATTTTAATGCCATGCTGCTGTAATTGCGTGTTAATTATTTGCTCCTTTTTTGTATAGAAAAAATCAATTTAGAAAAGACTCGGATGCCATTTTAATTATTGATTTTTAAGCCTATCGTTTAGCCTCGATGAAGGAGCAATCGCACCAATAAATAACGAGCGGAAAAGTAATTTTGATACAATTTTAAAATGGACACATCTAAACAAGATTTATGAGAGCTCCCTCCTTTCTCGAACATTTTACTTTTTGCCGTACGTCTTGAACGAAGTCACTTGAAATTCCTATCAGCCACCAAGTGCCAGCATCCACTTCCCGTCCACGTCCCACGTCAAGATCAAGTTAATGCTCTCAAAACCCACAACTACGGAGCCAAGGAACATGAATGCCGCCGCGAAAGCGATGATGAAGAAATACCGGTAATTACAAATTACAAGAAAATCCATCTCATTCATTAATTCATTATTCAGACTCTATAGGCTTCCTCCGTCGCCTCGCATACTAAAGAGTTGTTTCTGTCCAGTCCACAGACCCGCACACCTCAAAGTATCAAATAAATCGCCAACACACTACCTCCCCATTCTAAGGGTAACGGAGCACGTGTCTGCTTTTTCCTTCCCTGGAGTCTCTTTTGAAATCAAAAGTATTCCATTTCCAATTTGTTACCATTGCCAATAATATTACAAAAATAGCAGATTTGGCAGGCAATATTCTTCAAAATTCAGATAAACTCGAGTTACAACCTAAAACTGCACTTAAATGCAATTGCAGTAATTTGCACTATTTTTAATTTGTGTAAGAATGTGCATTTTTAGTTAAAACTTTGGATGATAGTAATTGTGAGAACTGCTGCGCTGATGTTGATGCACTTAAAGTAGAGCGACTGAGGACGAACATGGGAGTAAAAGTGCGTGGAAATGACAAGAATGAGGGTTCATCTTGATTAGAGATTAATTTCATGACCTGCCTTCCCTTCATTTCATTTCTCTAATCTAATCTCCAACAGAAACGACAAGAGCACTCACAGCCAGCCATTTTATTAATCTCTCCAGTCATCTGTCTCTATTACCTTCAGAATACGCTTTGATAATTTGTAATGGTTTCCAGGAGTACCTACTGTCATGTGTCATTGTGAGTAACACACTTTGATAGAGCTTAGAAAAAATCCTTGTGTGCATACAGATGGATTTAAAGAAAGAAACTGCACAAGATTAAAGTAGGCCTGAATTTTTGTTTGGTATTTGTGTGGAGTGGGGAATAATCGCTTGTAAAATAAGGCCGTTAAGTGTTGGTGTGAGATGAAGAATTGAAAAGGAAGACAGTGGGCTGGAGCGGCTCTGCAGGGATTTTGAAAAAGTAATTAAATTTTGACAAGTTGGTCCCGCGTCCATGGAGTGCTTAAGCGATTGCGATGAGACGATAATGACAAGGTATTGTCTGCAGATGCAGTGCCGTCAACTCTTTGACAGATGATTGCATTGCATTTCCAGGCACTGCGCTCAAGAGGCGAGTTGGAATCTATACGAGATGGTTAATTACAAGATTGAATACAAATTAATCGAGTTAATAAGAAAAGCAAAAGAGACAACTGACTAGTGTTGGGCTGATTAGGATTTGCGGAGGACGAGGCTGTCCCAGCAGGTGTTTTTTCATTCCGCATTAGAGTCTCCCATTATCACTGTCAGTATAAACACCTGTAATTAAATTCCAATTGTTCTGCACTCTCCAAACATGCGGACTAAGAGGTGGCAGGGTTAAATGGCATAATGTCAACAAGATGAATTTAAATTGATACTCAATTAATTGTCACTGGCTATTTAATTACAAGTGGAATGTCCAATAGACTGCATCATGAATATATTTTTATCCCAAAGGGCATACCTACAGGAAGTGTATCTGCAGGCAAGAAGATTTGGCGATTTACACTCATTTAGGATGGCGACCGATGACTGCCTGCTCAAAATCCGCGTCACATGTCATTTAATTCTCTTGTTATGGTCACAAGTTTCCACGACAAAACAAAGAGAAACAATCGATGGATTTTGGAAGAATCCAAGTGCGTCATAAATCGTTTGCAGTTGACGACTTGGTCCACAGCTACAGCGTGCACTTTGAACTCTTCACTTTCTTTTCCTTCGTCGTTGCTCAAATGCCGAGCTCACTCGTAGTTCCCATCATTCTTCCATTGTCGTAAATGCACATCCTAAATCTCTCCCATTCGTCCAACCTGAGTTCCAAGAGCGACTGCATTTGCATATGTAGCATCAAACTAGACGAGGATGGGAAAAAATAGGGAAAGTGCACCTTCATGCGTCCACTGCCATATATTACCGGAATAAAATGTATCAATCAAATGGAATGGAATTAAATGAGCTGAATGGGACATGATCTTGGATTTGATCGTGTTGTGATCTTGAATCGTGGGTCGTAACTGGGACTGTAAACAGAGATGAAGATGACGTGAGTGTGGATAGTAGTACAGGTCAGACTCTTCCTTGACTTTGATGAGCCTTTATTGGTCTTTGACACATTGCGAGGAGAAACAATTGTGAATTATTAGAATTACGGCCGTTGCAAGTGTTGGTCTGAGGCGGAGTGTTTCTGCAATCGTGAGGATGGATCAAGTTTTTATTGCAGTACGTCGCAGAGGCTGTGAGAAGAATTGATAAAATGTGAGTGGAAACTTTCTTGCAGTAAATTCAAGTTCAAATTGATAGTGTGGGGCTGTGAGGTGAGAGCCATTCTGGTTTATTGCAATGGATTGCAAATTGCACAAATCAAATGCCACTTGCGATTATGATTCCGAGATGCCCTGTGATGGCCAACAATATTCGTCCCTTCCTCCGTCCCTCTGTCCTCTTCGTGTGGTCCCATGCTATCCTCAACTTTATTCAATGTACGTATATTTCTACAATACGATGTATACCTAATTGTTACACTTTTTCTCATTCATATACGTTTATTTTACCAGAACATTTGTGAGCTTTTGCGCCCCATTTACCTGCATTCCGACCTTCACTAATATTTGTCATCAAATAGAACTAATAAGTTCTCTTTCTGTCAAGTGGATTTGTTTGGGTACGGAGCTCATAATTTAAATACTTTTACTTTCGGTAGCTGCGGATATGTAGAATCAATGCTATTGCTCCATTGAGTTTAAATCCCGTATGAATAGCGAAAAGACCACGTAAGTAAGCTCAAGTAAGAAGCTTACCTACTTTTATTTTTACTTTTACGCTTTCCACTTCAGTTCACACTTTAGACCCTAAATGGACAATAATAAAAACATGTAATACATCATGCTGCTGTCCTCTGACCCTGGCCCGACTGCTGCTGGCCCCATTGGTCAAGTCGTGGTCTATAATTATTATAAAAGAGCGGGGGCTTACATGTGAATTATATGGAGATGAAAGGAGAGGCGAGAGGCCATAGGGAAATCGTAGCTATAGGCACTTAGGGCAAATGCTGCAGTTGAAAGAAGCTCAGGTTACACAAGTCAAAAGTGCCATCTTCAATTTCTGTCCTGATAATAATGCTAACTCTCTTTATTCTCTTTTCCGTTGACTCAACCCCAAATGCATTTGCTTGTACATACACAGCATTGATAATAACATTAATAACATTTCTACTGAAAGGGTCGAACGTGGGTCAAATACTTTCTACAAAACGAGGTAAAATACATTCGAGGGGATTTTATTTATTTCCAATGTATTTAGGCGTTAAAGTGGAATACATTACTTTCAGTTTCTGTCGAGTCTTGTGTAGATTGTGGATGTAGAGCAGTGGACTGGCTCAAAGTTATAAAATAAAAGTAGAGAGTTGATGGCCAAAGACTGCCTGCACTCACAGAACGAAGCTGGGCAAAGAAGCTGCCTGCGTGTGGACAACAAGTGTGAGTTCAAGTTTATTTGGGTTGCCTGCGTTGGCGTGTAATTTGTCTCCAATGGTCGCTATTTAAAAATTGGTAGGATGATAAGAAGCAGAGATATTATTAGAACTTGTGAAATGACATTCAGAGTTTGACTTGAGCGGTTGATCTTGCCACCCAAAATGGAAAGTCAGTTATGTCAAGAGTGAGTTGAGTTGAGATGCGTTGTTTGCGTGGCGATTGGCGCTGGTGAGGATGCGGTGGCCTCGTGTTGACATTACAAGCGAGGCTCCAGTCCTCTGCACACTGTCACCAAAATACGGACAAGTGTACGCAAAGAATGTGTGAAGCCACTCAAGCTAACAACAAACTGCTCTTTAGATTTATTTGCGTTGCGCTCTGCTTCTTCCTCATCCTTTACTCGCTATCCAGTTCTGACAAAATTCCAAACCATGCTTTACGCGCAATGAAAAGGTGAAAACATCCCACCTGTCAGCTGTAAAAATCCAGCTATTTTGAAATTGTATATTTTAGAATCTCTTTTTGTCTTATCTCAATCATTGCAAAATTCTTACATAAATGAGCGACCACGAGAAATGAGGCACAATCTGCGGAAGTACAATTTTGTAGCAATAAATTATACACTTTGTAACGTAAATGAACCCTGCGCATTAGTTTCCATTTCCATTCAGTATTTTGCGTCAGAATGAACTAGAAATGTGTGAGGCTGCATTTGGATTTGGCGTAATTTTGATTTTGACTACTCCATTCCCATTGTACTTTGCATACCTAAATCCCGTTTGGTTTTCTACTTTCTCAAATTGCTATTTTGAGTGAGTGGACAGGGAGTGGGATGGATGAGAGACAGAGGATGGAGCTGTGATATAATACTGGACCTTGTACCATTCATTCAATTTAATCCCCATTTAAAAAGGGTGAAGCTCCAAGTGGGTCAGTGGGGAAAACTAGTCCTTGTCTTACCACTGGCAGCGTAGAGAGAAGTTGAGAGAGTTGCACTTTAACCGAACCCACCCAAAATACTCTTTTCTCCATTTTATTTTATCCTTTGTGCAGTGAGCGGTAAAAGAAAAGAGTGCTGTTGCTCCTGGCGTTGAAATGGGATCGCTGTGAAAAGACCAAATGTGGAAATATGAGTAGAATCAGAAATAGATTTCCAAAGCAGTGTTATTTGCAGACACTATCGTACTGCATGGTGTCGGGGAAGTCTGTATCACAAGTCTGATGAGATAATCAATTGTTTACCTTGACCCACTCACTCAGCGTCAAATCATTGTAATATCAGCTTTTATTTACAAATGTGATTACATATTTGATTGCATTCGTAAAATTCTGAACAAGGGAATTTTGAATTGAATGACTGAACTGAATTAATTGAACGCCAACGCAAAGACCAAACAAAGCTGGTCTTTGATCTACACGGAGCAGAAATAGAACAAAAGTGAATAATTTTCTATGCTTTGATGAGTGCCTGGAATTAATTAGTTGTTTCAACTTAGATGCGTAGTTGTGGATGTGAATGCTGAGACGGATTGTGTGTCGAAAGGTGGGCGATGATTTTCATTTACATTCTTATCTCATTGGTAGATACGCAGTTTGGATTTAATGAGAAATTATCTAAAAATAAACTGGGTTACGATGGCGACCGGATCTGTATTGACATCAGCATTAATGACCAATGTCACCGGATGCGGAAACTCTTTTTTTATTGTATTGTTGACTGTATCTACAAAGACATTAAAGATTACATGTTTAATCTATATTATTCATGTGGGTCTGTGGGTGCATTCATCCCTTCAAAATATACTTGGTTATTTTAAAGTTTTCATTTCAAATATGTATGAGCAGCCTATGTATAGTCTAGTTTAGTTTATATCTGAAATATCAGCCAAAACAAAGAAAGTGTTGCCCAGCAATACTCGCAATTATTTTACAAATAATAATGTCCATACAAATAAATCCTAAACACAAAATACGTAAAAACAATTGTCGATTTACTTTTCCTTCAAAATTGTGAAGATTGCCTTGTGAGCGTATTAAAAAAGAACTACTAGCCCGAAGCAGATTCAGAGCAGAAAACAAGGAAAATAAATAATGAAACCAAGTCAAATCTTTGAAGCCTGAATCCTGAACTGAAACTCAACGGATTAAACTGGAATAAAAGAATGAAATGGAAAGATAAAAGTCAAAATGGAAATGGAAAAATTCAAAGCAAGCCAAGCAATGAAAATGAAGATATCCGTTCTTCCTTTCTTTCCCTTTCTTGTTCTTCTGCTCTTGATTCTTGTGAAAACAAAATCAAAAATCAAACGAGTCTAAAACTTGACTTATTTTCTTTGAGCGTAGCATCTGCAGCATGTATTTGAGTTGGATCCTTTTTTCCCGGATTTGTTGGAGGCAGCTGGAAAGACTTGATTCCTTATACGCCCACTGCAAACACAATTCCTGCTCGAATTCCCTCCGGACTTTGGCTGGAATTGCACTCCATGAGAAACGGCAATGATCTCCAACTCATGTTCTTTCCATATTTCATATTTTTATAATTTTCCATTTACTTTACGCTCACTTCCACCAATGAAGCCACTGCAATGTTTGCCTTATAATAAGTCTTAAGATGAGGCTTCACGTGGAAGCCCGGATCATGAGTGTGTCAAACATAAGTACCAAAGCAATGTTCTTCGGACAGAAGCTTTACTTGCAGATTTTCGATGAGAAACTGGAAACCTATGAAATGCAGCCGTAATCGCAGAAATACTAGAAATCATTTCCTAGGACTAAAAGAGACAAAGGTACTTATTTCCCATATGAATACGAAAAAATCACCTCCATATACACACATGTTCTTTTGAAGAATGCCAAAGATCGTATTTACTTTACTAAAAGCGAAAGGGTTCTTTGAAAAGAGAAGCAGTTTTTTAAATGTAACCGTCAATTTCAAAAGTACAAACCCTTTATTTACTGTTTCTATTAAAATGTTCCCGTTGTGAATGGGCGAAGATAGCCTGCCGCTTTCCAAATCGATAAGCTAGTCTACCAGCCTACGTATTTTAAACGTCGTCAAAAATAGCTATGATTTATTTAAAACACTCATTTAACAATCTTGGTCTTGTAACAATAAATTAGAGATTGAGTAGTTAAAACGAGAGCAGAAACGGCTTTTAGACTAACGCCACATACTGCTGATAATTACCCATAGCATGTGATTTTTATAAGCTAAGCGTTTGAATATATCTGTTTTGCTCTGATCATTATTTAGCTCGTCTCCTTCTGTACAAGTACATGCAATGTAGTACTGGCGAAACTATAAGAAACTTCCAAAAACTAAAAAACCAAACGGATTGCAATTGTAACAGAAAGTTAATTTGCCTAATTTTCAGTTTCAAATTTCTGGTTCCGATTGAATGCTACAATACATATGAGTGAATTAAAGAGCAGTTTTACACCATTTGTAAACTACTACATTTTGCGTACATGCATTCAGATTGTTTTTGCGTCCAGCTGTTGGATGTGTGAGCGTACTTTAGCACGTGCAAGTTGTTCTTCGAATGTTGAAAGCGCCATTTTGTCTCTTAAGCGTTAAAAGCGAAGATCGTCGGGGCATGAAATGAAGGACTTGATTCATGTTCTGGCTCATGTTCTGCTTGGGTTTGGAATTTGATTCTAGTTCCGGATCCGGAAACGGGAAATGAAAATGGATTTCTCTGATTTATTGGAGGATCCAATCCAATATCCAGTCTCTTGTTATTATTGCTAGAGACACGGAATCCGATTGAAGTGGCAAAGATGAAACCTCAATACTTCTACACACCTGTGTGCAAGTGCCTCGAGTATGCAAGAGTACACTTACACTTTCAACAGTCATTAACATTAAGTTTCAGTGTAAGCATAAAATACTGCCGCAATAGGGAAGGCGTATTTGTGTACACTTTGTGCAGAATAAACGGAGGAGCTAATTTGCCTCCTAACGTTAACAAAACTGTGCCGAACATTGTAAAAGAAGTTGATTGCGTCAATCAAGTTACTCTTGACTTGAGTGGAAAAGGAACAGCATTGCTGGTAACGTTTAAAATAAATTCATTTTTAAACATTTATTCCGGCTATTGCAAATCTGTGAGACACTGCAAAATCACGGACAACTAGTTTGAGTTTGTATGCAACCTTTGCGAACAGGTTACGATCATACGATTGACGAGCTAAGGCAACTTTTTAAAAGCTTACTTTTATTGTGAAAAGGTCCAACTGTGATCTATGCAGCGGGAATAATATATGAACAAGAATAAAAGTAGTGACGTTGAATTGAAAAATCAATAATCTGGAAACTGTAAAGCAACCTGCAGGGGTACTCGTGAATGCACAAAGCCAAGATGCATGGGATAAAAAATATAAAAATATGAGAAATGCATAGAAAAGGACAATGGCGACTGAGGGAAGTGGATTTGAGAAGAAGCAGGCCTCGTCTCCATGTTAAGTATTAGGCTAAGCGAGCAATGCAACTCTTGTAGGAAAGAAAAGAACATCTTGGGATCTTCTCTATTCCGTATGATCTGGTTTGGTGCACTTTATTTTTCAATCACTTGACCATTAATCAAATCATTGCTCCTTCACTTCACTTCAAATGTCTCGCGGTCCACGAAATCCAAAAACGCCAAGAACAAGGATCATTTTTCTTCTTTACTCCTTTGCACAGCTGTCTCGCAGGCATAAACACGCAAAATAATAATAAGTGCAATTCTGTTCACTGCATTTTTGTTCTTTCAAAGATAGCTTTATGCTATCTTGAGTTGTAATCTTGGTTCTAACAAATATACATGCAGATTTGGCCACTAAAGCTGCAAAAGGTATCCTTATTGCGTCAAAAGTACGAACTACCAATGCAATGCTAAAACAAAAAAAAAACATTATTCCAATAAAAAGTACAAAATGTCTCCATTACAGCTGCTTTGCAAAAACTTGTATCCCGATGTTTGGAGGATCATAGAGAAGTATGCATTGCTTACTGTACGAGGATATTATTCTATAGAATTAATTTGTTTATTATTATTCAGAGCCTTTAATTTTAATAGAATTAATTATTACAATTAAAGAATTTAGCCTTTCCAGCATTATAATAAGACCATTACTGGAGATTGTGACGATGCAATGGAAACTAATGCATGGTGCTTATAAATAATTAGAAAAATGTGAAGGAAGGAACAAGTAAATCAAGTGAATTGTGGCAGATGATTGAATTTAATATTTCATTACTTCATACGTCCTTACCTCTGCAATTGTTTTTGTGTTCTGCATTGATTCTCATGTTGTTCTGTGGCAGTAATAGTTGACGGGACTGCAGGCTGTTATGCAGAGAAACTTGATCTGCGTGGTGGCTCTTTGAAAGATGCAACAGATGTTGACTGGTCAATTGAATTCTCAGTCGTTATCCACCGTCTCTGTCTCTCTTCCTTTTCCTTTCCTTCACTTTAATTTGGCATTTGGTCTCCTTTGCGTTTGCTTTATATAATGCCACTTGAGCTTTAGTTTCCACGGATTTCATTTTATGACACGGAAGACCAAGTCGAAAAGAAAAAGAAGACGAAGAAGTGAAACTTGACTTGATTTGATTGGACTTGACGTGATTTCAAAATTGCTCCATTTGTTCTTCTTATCTTCTTCAGCTCACTTCAAGTCAACATCCCAAGACATTCACTCCTCGTTTCTGCGTCTGCAGTCTACAGCATTACGCAGTCAAGAGTTGGCACAGGTACCCAGACACTCGACGTAATCTTACTGCACGTACATACTCCACGCCATCAAAGGAGAATCAAGCATCCCACAATATTATCATTATTATTATTATAATTAATCTTTGAAAGCTACGGGAAGTCCTTAAAGCGTTTCACATTTTATTTTATATCCTCCTATAATTTATACGGGGACACTGAGATGAAGTTGGGGCAGTACGTGTAGCTATGCATCCCTGTGTCTGTCTTGGTAGGCATTACAACATTATTAGAAGATGAGCTTGAGAGTGAATTTGGACTTTTGGAGTTGCTTCTTGTTAAAATCACATTCGCTTTCCACGTAGATGCTCCCGAGCACTCAAACTGGCTCACAAAACCAACCACTTGTCATACTTGTGAACAGAACGACGGTAAGGCACACAATTTCAGTCCTTTTTAACATCTTTGTCCTTGTCTAATGCAAATTCTTTTTTGATAATAAAATCCATTTCTCAGAGGGACTATTGCGACCACGTATCAAAGGAAGGAGCCTGCATTTTTTCT
>JAQFZC010002375.1:0-23435 GCA_034695205.1 Dicyrtoma fusca | reverse complement strand
ACCTGGTAGAAGCCTGTTTTTCAAAATGCCCAAAATGCCCAAAACGCCCAAAATTCAAAATGCCCAAAATGCCCAGTAAATGCCCATGCCCAAAATGCCAGGGCATTTTGAAACTTGCCAACCCTAATACAACCATGAGCTTAAAAATACTCGTAGGTACATAGATAGAAAATAACTAATCGTAAGTTGTACACTGAAATTTGTCAAACTACAAGTATTTTATCAGCCTGGTAGAACACAAAAAACATGAAGTGAAAAACGAATTTAAAAGCTCAGATAGAGAACACTGTCGAGCCGATACCATTACTAATTTTATTTTTAATGGTTTTCTTGAATAAATCAGTTATGTTTGACGGAGACCATTTTTTTTACCCCCGGCATTTAAATCCTTGTACGTACATGGTACATGGTAACGATTGGTGTGCCTTACATTTTAAGACAAAAGATATAGTAAACAACAACATAATGCATCCTCATGCATACAAAAAGCAGTTCCATCTAACAATGACTTCTCCTTGATCCTTCAGGTACCACAGCTTTACGGAAAATTAGCATTGTAATCGACTTGTAGGTAGATTGATATTATTAAGACAGCAACACTACACTCTATAAGCACCGATACATATGTACACAAAAACACAAACAAACAACCAACTGCCCCTGGACGGATAGTGCATAATTCATTGCTTCAATTTAGAGACAGCGATACACTGTGATTCAGCCAGACGAGAGTGAGAGAGGGGAAAAATTCCAGGTGACTCCATTCCATATATAAATTGTATACACAGAATGGATGGGAACTCTTCGCACTCGATGCGTTCACGTCACGCATTTCTATTCCACTGACCTTGAGTGCGAATCTGTCTATATATCCTCAGCCTGTACAAGAGCAGACACAGATAAACGAATTAGAATTTTATAAAACATTCATGCATGTAAAACAGAATGCTGACTACAGAGCCACAACTACAAACAACATACGAGAGGCTAGAGTTAATAATGGGTTGCTATAATATGGCTCTGGTACATCTTTATCTCCTGTGACACTCGGCTACGATCAAAAGCTTTAAATCCTTAAACCAATCATCATACCGTCAAAGTCTTTCCGTACAGATACATACTCTTAATGCATCTGTATGTACTTTAGCTGTCACTACAATTATCCGATGGCATTGTACTCCCATCAGCAGCAACCTTCTTTTACCAGCAAAATTTCAGCTCTAAAATCTCTTTCATCCGTTTCATCCTGAGAACTTTTATTTTTATTATTTATAGAATTTTTTATGCCGCCATATACTAAGAAAAGAAAATGAGAAAAACTAGATGCACTTTTTTCTGTTCCTTTTTAACCAAATCCAAATTACTATTCGTACCCAGAACTATGAAGGATACTTCACAACAAACACGGAAAAGATGCAATTCGAATACAAATCAATTCTCCATTCCTGCTCTAATCTCGTATGCGCATACAGATGAGTATAGGACCCGCCTAATATTTACACTTATGTACAGTAGTAGTAGTGGGACTCACAGAAAACACATCTAGTTTCAACTTGGAGATTTAATTCAGTATTTTTGGTAGAGTTTTCTAGAAGGAACTAAAAAATCAAGAATGCACACGTAGTAGATACCACGGCCACGGTAGGTGGTTCGAATCCATGAAATGCACGGGATGGAAAGAGAGACACAATGACAGGGGCCACAGCAGGCTGAAGCAACACCGTTTTACGCCGGTGTCCATAGTATCCAACATACATAACTACTACAGGCTATCAACTACATAGGAGCTTTGAAATTGGTATAAGACATGAGCGTGTTACCTTTAAATGACTGTAGCTTCCGTTCGACATTGGGATTGAAATGAAATGATAAAATATCAAGTACTACTTGAATAAATGTGTCCGTGTCTCTTCGTGAACTGACTGACTTGTCCTTATCTCTGCCTCGAAACTCTTTCCCTCTGACAATGACTGACTGGCTGGCTAAAAGCTTCAGCATTCAACTTCAATTCCAACTCGTTCAAGTCCCGTGAATCGCAGGCTGCTGCTGGTCGGTGGGTATAGGCAGGTAGGCTGGCAGTTTTAGGCAGAATGGCAGAAGCAACAAGTCACTCGTACTGTAATTATGTATGTACTATGGATCCTATGGTCAGCAGAACGTCAACACAAAAATTCTTCTCTCGTCTTCATTGACATGGAAATCTTGCCGACATTATATATTGGTATCGGTAGTGGCACTATGTGTTGTTGGTCTTCGTATTTACGACGAAGATGACGCTAAGATAAGGCAAAAGACCCAGAGAGACCACAAAGGCCGGAGCTTCTCTTCTCATCAAGCTACCAGTCCTCACAACACCAGCACCAGCCACTATCCATCCATTCGAGTCAGTTTTCTCAAACTTCAATCCTTCAGCTGAAGTGAAACAAAAGGATTTCAATACTTCAATTCAAAACAAGTGCATAATTCAACGAATACATCAAATAAATGGTTTTAAAGAACTACTGCATATTCTATCGCAGATAATAATGTAATACTCCCTTGCACTGTTGACTGTACCGTATATAATTCACATTTACTCTATAGTCTGGTTCTGACATTGCACAAGTGACGGTTGCAGAGTAGCATTGCAACTGACTGATTGCAATGCACTGCACTCTCTCCCTTGTGGGTTTACTACATATTCACATCCACTCTTAATTTGATTTTTAACCCTAAACTATCCCTGTTCACAAAAAATAGACCACAGAAGACCAGCAACAATGCGACGAAATACTTATAGAACAAGCTCTAAGTAAACCAACCCGGTTTTTTTCTCTTTAATTTTGTGAAGATTGACCTATACAAACTGGCTGCAGTACGTTCTTGGTTCTGCTCAACTTTAGCAAGACATGTATTTAGGAAATCACCAGTCTTTAATAATGAAACACTGAAAGAGTAGTGCACTGCCAGCGTTGTATACTGTGCGATGGTGGCTGGATGTGTTTTTATGCTTTTTTTGTGTATGACTTCGAATGAATTAAAACGCGCTTTTTAGCACAAGGAATACCAGTTGAGCTTTTTAGATTTCGAAAAGTCCTGCTACAATCTACTGCAAATCGTGTTATATTAACAGTCTACCTACTTTCCTCACAAACGTGTAGCAGACAAAATTATTTCCTTGATTAAAAGCAATAATAGTTGGATCCGTAAATTGCTAAACAGGTATCAGCGAACACATTTCAAAAATAAGAGCAGCTAAATACGTAGTAGTAGTAGTGTTTCTGTATATGGATAGAAGCAGTATCTACAATCTACAATACGCTATAAGTTGGACAATGGTTTCTCTCAGGATTTTTGTCACATGAACCAGCTTTTTGCGAGGTAAAAGATTTGGAGGCCGGTGAACGTGGTTGTGCTGTGGTTTGAAATCTATTGCAATATCACACTGTGCAAACTAATATAAAGTAGAATTAGGGAACTTAATCACAAAACATACCTGTACATCTCTATATGGTAATGCCTAATGCGTAAGGGCGTACTTATTAAAGAGGTTTTAGTTAGTGGCCGGATAATTTACATAGGTATATTACAAATACATGTACCTACCTATTCAAATGTTTGAAGAGACCCTCTTTTCTCTCACAATTATAATCAGTCCTCGTGTTTTGCATTTGTGAATTAAATTCTCTTGTTCTTCATCCTGTTAACTTTTTTTTTGTCTTTCTGGTAAATTACAGTGCCCATCCAGCTCATTACTCCTTTTCATGGGAGTGTGCATACATGTATGTATGATTTGACGGTTAGTCACTCTTTTCCTGACACAGAATAAAATGTGCTACTGTTTACTAAACTCTGTTCCTCTGTGTCGTGTCGCACCTGATCTTATATTTGATAATTATTTGATATGAGGACGACGAGGACAAGGAACAACTGTCAAAGGACAGTTTACCACATATTTCCTCGTCTCGTCCTCATCACGTCCATGTCCATGTCATAAAATAAATGACAAATTCTTTAGAATAAAATGTGGAAACAGTCAAAATTCCAAAGCCAAAGCCAACAGGATACTCTAGCTTCTGTATGGCTTGTGTACAGAGACTAGATACAAGTCCAGCAAGTTGACCGATAGAATCAAAATGATCAGTCAACATTTAAAAAAAATCAGAGCACAAAAAAAAAAGTTGACATGATCAGAAGTGATCGTGCAGCATCAGCAGCAGCAGCAGCATCAACAACAAAAGCATCAGCAGGAGTAGTGTTAGGAAAAAAAACATGAACGAAGAGCACAGCACAGCAACAGCTCAGCAGAACATAAAATAATTCACTTTGTATCATATCAATTATTCCAGCTTGTAACAGAAACACGAAAGGCATCAACATGAGCAGAAATTTTTGATTGAATAACAGAGGGAGATTATTGAATTAAAGGGGCATGCTAACAAAAGACAAAAAAAATATATCCATGTGAAAAGGATTTGGCATTTGGTAAGCGAAAGGAAGAAGAGGAAAAAAAAATGAAGTAGCGACTCCCATCATGTCTCGACCAGACAGCGAGACAAGGGAATAATCAGAAGAACACAAGTATGTACATCGGTAACTCAACTCAACAAACATCCAACAAATAGCTACAAACTACAAACTTCACCAGCAAAACACAATAAATGTATCTTTGCAAAAACAATTGGATGAGAATATCTATGTATGCCAGTAAACTATGTATATGTGTTAGAAATGAACATGGAAGGAAATGTAAGACGGTCATTTAATAGTCACAGATGCTCATGGTTCTATCTGCCTCCTGTCTATTATATCAGTCCACTCTCCTGGTCTCCTATCATATCGTGTTCGTATCTACACTTCAGTCATTTTACAGTTTACTTATTTATGATTGTTTGAGCATCGTTTGTATCTGGATTGCATAATAGCTTCTTTCCTGACTTGTACACAGTCTCCCTCAAACACTCTTTGTACATCCTGTTATAAGAAAAATACACAAAATTTTGAAATACATACCAGAGTAAGTATTTAAATGATCAATGGGTCCTTCAAATAATATCGAAAAAATATAGTTTGTAGTACTGGCTCTAGCCTAGGCTCTACATCCGTCATGATTCGATTTCAATGAGGAGACGATTTTCATTAACAAGTATATTATACAGTTACCTTCGTGTGCTCACCGGGCTCTGCCAGGTAAATTGGAATTATTTACTCATCTGATACTATCATTATAATGTCATCGTATTCTTTAAGCTAATATTTGTATTTGAATAGCAGCAGGCCAGCCGAGCTTCAAGCTAAGCAGATATCTCGGTACTACAGGATTATATCAAATTAATCTCATGCTGTATTGCTATTACTATTAGGTATGTAGATGCCTACATTTACAAAATAACTTTGCAAAACCAAATTCGCTTATTACAGTACTCTGTGTACATGTATACGTAATCTTGTAGGGCTAGTTGTTTTTGTTTTTGTGTTCCTGCTGGCTTGTTATTGGTTTAGTATGGACTAATATGGTACGGTATATCTAATAAAATACCTAAAATATATGGATAGCCATGTTATTCAATTCCAATTGTTCTGCGAAGCTCTTAGTATAACTAGTGGTAGACATTATGATATTATGTATGTCTCTAAACAAACGCATAGAGGAAAAAAACAATCGTTCACCAGCCCACGTAAGTATCTCCGTCCACATACATAATATCATTAGAGTATGAACAGCTATCTTAATAATCCTATATAGAATTTCATTGTGACTTGGTCTTGTGGGTTTGTGTTTTATTTAATTTTAATGATATGTAGTAACTATTAGATGCTCCCTTACGTATAAATAGAGTATGTAGATATAGTAATAGCAGTATACATATAGGGGCACATATCATGGATAGGTAAACACATTGTTGTTGGGATAGTTAAAGGATTTGCAATTCAATAATATTAATTATGGCATCACTAAGTACTTTATTATGTCAGTCTAAATAGTGGCACTAAAAGGATTTTACGTATTTTATCCCCACAGTTAAAATGACATTGACACAAGCTTAAATAGCCAATAAAAAAACGGCAAAGTATCCATCAGAAATATTACATAAATACTTATACTGTACATATTGCACTGCATTCATATGTAGTAATGTCTGTCAATTCACACATTGCATGGTTGAGTACAGTTTATTACTGGTTGACTCTGATTTGTGATTGAAATTCTTTACTATATATATACATGGATTGGAATGGAGCACATGGGTCCATGTTTGTCACAGTTACTCTAACACCCAATTCCTGTTCGATGTTAGTATTGTTAATACTTTCCGTATTGTATCGTCGAAATCGCCGCAAAGGAAAAAAAACTATAGCAAATAAGCTGAGGAAATTCAGGCATTAAAAAAATATAAAAGTATGGTGGAGCTCTTACGACTTTCATGAAGTGGAATAATAAGTCATATTAATCCTGAATAGAACTAGAAACGTAGATTATATCATGGCCAATATATAGATTCTTCAGCTTTAACTGGCACTGGCGCCAGCACCAACCACTCAATAATTCAAATAATCTATAAAAAATATTACGTTTCGTTTCTGGCAATCATTTTCAAGTCTCCCTTACCATGCATAGCTATAGCTCTAGTTGAGCGACTAATGCTATTAATACCAACAAGGAGAAATAAAATGAATAATAATTCGAAATATTGTCATCAACATAGCCAAAGCTGGATCAACAGCTTCTGAATATTTTATGAAACGGAAATTTGCAAAGTAGATACGTATGAGTAGTAGTAGTTGTAGTTGATACTTATGTAGAAGATTTAAAAGGAATGTTGGCAAGTGGTTTTCACGGAGATGCAAAGTTTAAACTTTCTTATGCACGTATCCACACTGACTGTCAACTCTAGTCACTACAGTCAGACTGACATCACGGAAAATGGAAACGTAAGCGTAACACATGAGGGGTTATTAGTCAAATTAGAGGTTGCAATAGAAACAGAAACGGAATTATTGGTTACACTAACGACAGGAGATGTGGTCCCTAGTTTAGTTTAAGCTGACAGAGTTTAGTGCTGGTTATCATGGTTCTTCCTATATACATACCCTCTACTATTTGTTTAATTTTAGATTTTAATATTCCCTATAATAATATAATATTTATATTGCATATATATACCTAAGTATATATCCATAGCCACTACCTTTACAAATCGAGTCGTGGAACACTGCATGAATCCCAATGTGATGATTTGCAAGGGAAATTTAAAATTTATCGTGCTCAAGAAAAAATAAAGAACGACAAGAGGAACGGAGGAAAAATATATGGAAGATGGGCCAAGAGAAGGACATGGAATAATTTGCAGGTGTTAAAGCTCACAAATGAGCATGCCTTCTTGATCTCAGCATGCACTTATTATTCCTAGTCGTATTCCTATCTTTCCCATGATGCTCTGTGTACAAAGATATGTTTGTGTGTACTTGCAATTTGTGTACATACTTGATTCCATTTATACTTTTCGGTATTGTGTGCATAGGGCATAGAAGAAGATTTTGTGTAGATAGTCATAATGCTTTTGCTTGTGCCTTCCATCTATCACATCATTCCAATCGCAATCCCAATAGATTGCTTCATTACCATATTCCCTAGTGTCATGTGCATCTCCCTATGGATGCCTATTCATATTTATCAAACAGTAAAACTAAAAGTCCCATAGAGAATACACTGACCGAAATGAGAAGACACAAAATACTAGGTATGCAGGCACTTGACTAACTAACTGACCCGTTCCCAGTGACCATTAAATATAGGAATTCATATGGTCACCGGACGGCTTGGAATTGAATTAGAAAATAATTATATATACAGTCAAAGGAAGATGCAGAAGGTGATTATGATTATGAGACAAAGATAACATAACATTGTTGATAATAAGATGGCAAATTAGCCAAATAAATTACAAAGTTAAACATTAATGTGTACTTAACGAAAGGTCCGTGTGGTGGTCGTAAAAATTAACCATCATTAGGATGGAAATAAATGTGTTTCTTTATGACAGTGTCCTCACCTTCATTTGTGTTCCAAAGAGCTTCAGTCCAATCCAAAATAACACAATGCAATACGAACCCAGTCAATTCCACGTTCACTACAGTATCATCCTCACATCTTCCGTGCCGCACTGTTTACTGTAGATAGAGTTCTCGTGGTTTGTTGATATATGTAAGGACGTAGAGGCTTTTCCCAGGAATTGTGGGATTTAAATGTGTCTCTCGAAGGCTGCAAATTTTTATGTTCTGGTTCTATATTCTGTAATGATCTCTAGCTTCAACTTTGTCACTTTCCGTACTTCGTTGTTTCCTCTATGAAACTATAGTAAGCTAACGATATTATTGCATCTAAAATTATAGAAGAGTAATGTATAGATAATTCTTCTTTTTTTTGTTGTATTCCTCTGGCTTATGCTAATTCATCCTTTTTATATCTCTTTTTTCCCTTCCTTCTCTCAAACGTACGTTCACGTCACTGTAAGTATTAATTATTCACAAAAAAGGTAGGTGGTCACATTTAAAATTCTCACAGACGTGGCTGTGTGGCTGTTCCTACGCGCTGTTTATAAACTATCCCCCTTTGTTCGGCAGGAATTTTTAATATAGTCAGAGTTTTCTGGAAGATAAACTACTTGAGTGTCTCTATTACATAATCTTATCACAGCACCATCACAAACACACGCACAAAAAACATTCACCGCCACTTGAAGAAAGTACTCGATACGTGGATGCGTCTACATATACTCACTAGTCAGTATTTTGTACGATATTTATTTTAAAACAAATCTAGAACTCCTGTAGCTGTAAGCACTAGCTTTGTCCACTGATAATTTAGTATTACAGACAAATAATAAATACAAAACCTTTCTCGGCATCGAATCCGGTCACAAAAATAATACTAAAATTCCTACCGCTAAGTTTACAGTTTCAAATATCACACAGTCCCGTCCGAAGCGTCAATTAATTTATAAATTAAGTATTCAATTTTGAAATAATAATACCTAAGATGGTAATTGAAATATGCGTACAATTACAAATATTAAGTAGGTTCCTACAAGGATTTTGAAATTTGCGAAAGTCAAGATGACCCTCGACTGGTTACGAACGTCGTGGAGGGCTGGTGGAGACACTAGTAAAATATAAGTGTGTTACTTTTGCTCGTCGTATAAGTAAACATAGTAAGGGAACTACCGCAGACGGGAGTTTGTTAGTACTCAAGTTTTTCTTTTATGGACTGTCTTTGCGGTTATAAGTGTTTTAGAAGATAGTCAAGACAGCGGATAGACGACTAGCTTGAGTATAGATATTTCTTATTGTTAGAGAATTGGTCCCCGCAGAAGAGCACCACCACGTCGTGAAGAAGTTGGAGCCAAGGCTCCTGTATATGAGGAACAGGAGAAAAAGGAGGGAAGCTCTGTCTCGCGATCCCGATCCAATTCAAAGTCCAACACAACAGTGCACAGAAGTCCGGATATGATGCATGTATAATGGACTGTGTCGTCGACGTCTGGCTGAATGAAACCATGGATAGACATAGGAGCTGGTGAAGTTGTTCAGTTGTTGAGCTTGAGTTGGAGTTTGAAACTATTCTTCCCGAAAAAATCAATAATCGTGGCGTAAATTTTGCACAAGCGCTTCGTCCCTATCCCAAGTACTTCCAAGACAGGCACATTTCTGTATAAATACAGGACTGTACTGCCTCATCCCATGGAGGTACATGCATACGTGTATACATATATACCTACACCGACAAAACAGCGGGTCGTCAACTTGTTCCGTTTCGGGATTTTATGCACAAAATCCACGCAATCTGTATGTACGGGCGACTGGAACTCCGCCTCGGGTTTCTCTTTCTTTTTATCACTCACTTGAACTCAAGGAAACTTTCAAAAAAAAACCACGAAGGAATTGTCACCACGGCGTTTTCTGGCCACTCACACTGCACTGGAGAGCTGGACAAGATGAGAAGATGATCAACAACCAGCACACACGGTTAATGGAAGAGTAACATACTCAAGTGCTCTGCAGTGTCTGCTTCTGTATTCATAGCTAGTCGTCACTCGTTTGCCTTTGTCTCTCTCATCTCATCCCATGAAAACGAAATCCCAACGAGAACGCACGTGGAGATTTACCATGTACGTGTTTATCTTCATCCTATCCAAGCACTTGCTCACATTGATTGAGGGCGACCAAGACGATGATGACGACGACGATGTACTGATGAGGATGAATGAGTTGAGCGAGTGAAGCACTTACCATAATCAAATCAAACCCTTTTTCTATCCGTTCTTTACTTGCTGTTGTTGTTGTTATTGTTGCTATTTTTTTTGACTCCACTATTTAACATACAGCGAGTCTTAATTATGTAAGCGTTTATTCATTTACGAGTTTATCTGGTGGCTGCTTTAAAGTTTGTTTTTGTTTTGTTAGTTAAAGTCGCACTATTTTTGTTTTTTTACTTGTTACTTCTTTTGCTTTTTGAGTACTGTACAAACTAAATTAGGGTTCAAGTGTAGGCTTTACTCCTGACTAGCTTCCCACAGTGGATCTCTGGGTAGCTGTAGTTGTAATTGGAGATACTACGGAGCTTTCTCAGGAAATCTTGATGAGGTTAAGGTGTATCGGTGGTATACATCAGTAGAGGGTGGTTAGTTTTTGGCTGCTATCCAATTGATTTTACAAGGGTCATGTTTGACAGAAGCTTTAACTTGGTAAGTATACGTGTACTTAGACAATTATATACATTATCAAGATTAGTAATTACGGTTGTGGTTAAGGTGTATATATATATTTCTGTATTTGTTTTAGTGGGGTATCCATTTCATTCAAATGTCTAAATGCAGATACCTAATATAATAATATACTTAGGAAGTTTTGCGGGACGAGGAGGTCAGTGGCTATGGGATGGACTGAACCATATCATGAGGCACGGCAAATTATATTGTTATTAATACTTAACACAACAATATATGATATAGCAGTAGTTAGCGACCTCAACGTGCGCCAAATAGATACTAGCAGTAGGGGTAGTGTGTAGTCTACTACCTATATAAAGTTCTAGGCTAGGTAGGTACGAGTTGGTAAAAGTTCTCTGGTGCTGATCTGACTGTGGGTGCAAAACTAACAATGAGATAACAACAGAGATGTGGACTAGTCAAGAACTCGGGAAAAACTGCCTCGTTTTGTTTTGAATGAGAGAATAATGTAAAAAACCCTTGCGTGTGCAGTGCTGCTTCTAGCTCATATTGTAATTATGAGCGAACAGGTGAATTCTGGGGGATACGCTCTGTAATTCAATACGCTTCTGCTACTGTGAATTGGTATGCACCTAATCAGTCCAGTACAAAAATATTACATTACATTATGTTGGATTACGTCTGATTCATAGTGTACGGTGGAATACGCAATACATGCAATACAATGCCATACAAAAGCCAGGGAGAGGTATTTATGAGGTACCTACCTGCGTTAAATCGTGCCTAATGCCGAGTGAGCGTGTACTTTGCTGGCTTGTGCTTGCCATTTAACCATAATTCATCTCCATTCAGTAACCAAAGTTAGCTGTACACAAATTTCCAAGCTAAAACATTGGCCAGGCAGTATCTCGCAGAAATGTCAGGGTATCAGTCGACTATGAGTTATCAATTTATGCATTACTGCGGGATAGAATGCATAAAATATTGCAGAAAATAGATATTTTATTCAATGATCGGCCATACATTCTAATACAATATGTTAGATAATTTTCTATCCATGATATTTGTTTGGCAGCGTCAGCTCTGCTTTTCTCTACAATATTTGTCCCATAGATCCAACCTCAATATTGTACATGGTCAGCAATATTATTTATTGATATGCTTGGCATCCACAATCGATAATACAGTGCCTTCAACCGTTCCCTATTAATCGTATCAATTTTATATCAAATTCATATTTACTTGAAACTTTTTGGTGCTTATCACGTATAACTCGATCAACAAGAGCCTATGCATACATGTCTGCACTATAAATACACTCCGTCTCATAAATATAAGACCCCCTATTTATGGGGAAGACCAGCGTCTTACCGCACCAACACAATATTTTTTTCCACTTTTTGGATGAAAATGGACTGAAACATATGAAAAAACAAATTCTGTTTCGTATACTGAGTCCGTTGGGCTATCCTCGTTGGAGGATAGTGATGACTTTGTTTTGTTAATAAAGTGCGTCTTACTCTGGTTGATCCCTGGGGGTCAAGCAGTTAATTAGTCAAAAATATGAAACCGAAAAACTAAGTTTCAAAATTTTTGATTTTTTTGTTACGAAGTTACAATGCAATGAACGCAAAAACCTCATGAGTGAAGAGAGGACTTATAATTTTGAGACACCATTTTTTCGGTTTCTTATTTTTAACTAATGAACTGCATGACCTCCAGGAATCAACCAAGCTTTAATTACGTAATTTAGTCCGTTGCCATCTAAAGGTGGCAAAACAATGTTTGTTTTGGTGGGCAGGGGGCTAATCTCCCTTAATGTACAGGGTGTTATATTTACGAGACAGAGTGTACGTGTACTGCTGATACTTCTATAAAATAAATGTTGCGGAATCCTGCCTTCAAACTAACGCTTTAATTTGAGTTGAGCAGTCAGTGTGTAGTGCACTGTTCACTCAAATCGAACAATGGATCCAAGTAATTAAGTACATCAGAGTCTGGCTGAAGCAACTTACAGTGCCTTGGAAGGTACATACAGCCAGCTACTACAACAGGGAAAATATTTGTGAAGTTACGACTGACGATCAAGAATGAATTCGATTAAATCTAGTGGAGGCAACTGCACAGCTCAAGAGAACTGTGTTGATATATCTGAATTTGCTGTAGTTCTCACTAAATTACTCGTTTCAAGTCTTTTTCCTCCAATTAAATGTTCAAGAAACTAATTCATGACTCGATTTACTGCCAGTTGCACTGCTGCACTGAACTGTCTCGTAACACAATTGATGTGAACCCTCGATTGTTTCCCACTAATTTATTTTTTGCAATAACATGTGCACCTACCAACACTTGCACCAGCCAAAGGTTATCAGCTACCAATCGTGAGATTGAGAACGATGCTAAAAATATTCTTTCATAAGTAATTAGTAGAATTCCCTTGCTCAGCCACAATCAGCCACTGAGGAAAAACGTCTAACAACTAAATGGCAACTTATAATCTGTATTGGCTGGTTTTTCTGAAGTAGACCCCGAAGGAGAATATAATGACTGAAAGACTCAAGTATGAAATGAAATGCATAGTAGTAACCTTCATAAACGTGGTTAGTCAATAATTGTGGTCATTGGCTGGCGTTTTTGCACCGATAGTAACACAAATTCAAGTTTGGTTGCAATTGAAAGGTTATGGGCTCCCCTATTCATCGTATAATCTGGAGGTTCCTGCTTAAAGAATTGAAAGCATAAGAATTCGACAAAGCCAAAAATCAGTAAACATCTCGTATGTTCTCTACTTTCATTTCCTTGGTCTCGTGTGTTCTCTGCTAAGAATATCTCCTCTCCTTACTTCGCAATGTGGGTCTCTTATGTTCTCTACGCAGTTTCTTCTGCATTCTTGTTGAGTGTTCGCTCGCGGGTAAGGATTCCTTGAACTAAAATAAAGCCCTCAGCAGCTAAAGTTTTTATACAGGAGCAGAAATAGATGTTTTCGAAGTAGAAAACACACTACAGATACGTTCAATACTTAGTAGGTAGAGGAGGTGATTCTGGTAGAGAACATACGAGACCAATGTTAAAATCAGGTAAAGAAGAAAATTAAAGTTGAGAACATACGAGATATCCACCCAAAAATCTATTTTAACCATTCTTGAAATTCAAAAGGTCACACTCAGTTTTCAAAATTTTTGTTTTAACTGAGACTTTGTTTTTGCTCACACAGATATTCTTGTGTAGACAGGTTCTTTGAGGTATTATTTCAAGACTAAATGTATGATTTTATATTTTGTTTTTGCTCAGAAATTAATTTTAGACGAAAAGATCGTGAAATATGGTAAGGTCCTAATTGGGGTCACTCCCCACATCACATATTTGAACACCGTTAGGGGTGTCAAATTACGTTTATTATGATATAAGGGCTGATACTTTTGGTTGAAAAATATCATGCATATCCCTATTTATTTATATTACCTAATGTAATTCCAGAGACATGCACTAATAGCATTAATTTTGAGCAATATTTTAAAATTATTGTTCTTCGACGATACAACTGTGAATGTAGGAGCTATTTTCCAAAGGGGGGGGGGGCGGAATTTCCAAAAAGTCTTTTCGTTTGCTGTTTAAGTACATTTAGTGTCTGATAAAGCAAAACTTGGCCAAAATCTACACAACACTACAAAATAAGATTTAAGACATCTGGAACCACATTTGCAATGAAGCCTTTAGCTTTTTGACAAGACTAGTTGATCACAATAAATTAATAACAGTGGTGATCCAATTTGGAATTGCATGATTTTTTGACTTAGCAATTAACAAATGTCTGGCAAGCATTTTATGCGTATTACATAGCTGAACACTTTTATGGTAAAAAGATAGCGGGTATTAAAGTTCGAAAAAAATATACCCGACCACAATTAGAACGTGGACTACTACATATTAGCATCAAGCAGCTAATAGTCTCTCGTTATTGACGGATTGTCGGAGTTTGGTTCTAATTGGATTAGTAAATATCTCAGTATGCTCAATCACACAGCCAGGGGATTGGACAGGGAAGGTATACACGCAAGACATACTACGCACAAAGCTTGTGCAGGTAATATGATGGTGCCTATAATTGGATGCACTGCCTAATTTTAAATCAATTCTAAAAGAAATAATACTTGTCTCTCACGCTACTGAGTGAGTCGTGCGATACTTACGAGATTAATATATTGTTGTTGCCACCATTCACGGTTAATTATTTATGCACCTACAATTAGAATGCAATGATCAATTTGTGCAGCACTAATAAATATGAGCCGAGCATGGAAGGTGTGCGTGCGAAGTAAACACAATTAGTTAAATATGTACTCGCCAACGTGTGTATTTATACTTACCTACTTGTACACTTATGTACACTTGTTATCAGTTACACGGGAATACACCTACGGACATGCATGGTGTGATGTGTATCTATACACTTGTACTTACTACATATTTGTTTGATTACCTATGGACTAGGGCGAGTGTAACTTTGATGATAATCATGGCGTCATTTTGATGTGGCTTCCATTAAAGTTGTTAAAAACTTCGTTCACCGTTACCTGTGCTCTAATCGTAAGGTTTAAAAAAAAAATCTGTGGGGACTTTTAGGAGAAAATAAAACAAGCCATACAGAAACTTCACCCACTGGTTTTGATTTACTGGTTTCGCATACGCACCACCAGACTATCAAGACGTCAAGCACATGCATTACATCAATTATTCCCAATGGTTCTGACTACATATTGGCATTCATTTTTTCATTTTTTTTTGTCGTCAATTGAGCATTGAAGCTCCCACGTTATGTAGATGATTGGCTTCACGGTGCAGATATATTATAGTCTACTATAGACTTCTACATAGTATACAGGGCTTTGATTTACTGTGCACTCATTGATAACTGAATGCGATAACCTCATGGATATTCATTCTTTGGCTTCACGTCAGTCTCATCAGTCGCTGTCGTTGTGCATATCAGAAAGCTGACTGCTTGCCCATGTGCATGTGTAAATCGATATTTTAAAGTTCCAATGTTGAGATAAAGGAGTGGTAAAATGAATTGCAGCTGAATTGCCCTATCCTACATATTAGAGGCCTCCGATTAGTTTACTTGAATTTACAATGGCTCTCGTGCATTTGGCATTTATACTCTTATTTCTATATTTTTACGCTCAATCTTCAATCATTCAGAATAACTTATTACGGAATAGATGTAATACATGTATAACAGTAATAAAATGACTTGTGAGTGAGTTTAATTAATGATAAATGATGAATCTGGAGGACTATAGGCTGACAAGTCAATTTAATTTTGCCAGGGATAGTTTCTGAGACTTTGACTTCACCAAGCGGTATGCACAGTAAATACATAAAGGCCTCTGATCTTTGTACCTACTACGACTAGCATCCCCATACCTTAAGGATAAATGAAGGGAAGAAACTGTTTTGAAATAGGTTTTCTGTACGATGCAAGGTAGCTAACATTAAGTTTAACTACAGACCGAAATACAAACCAGTAACCAAGAGTTGACTAGGTGGGGGTGAAGTACCTGAGGTACACACAAAGGTTCTTATCTGTAATTATTTATCGTGCGCTTACCAGGTGCGAAGAGTGAAAGAGAAAGATGAACAGATTAAGCTCAACGTTTCTAGTCTCTTTGCATCTCGGTAGAATAAATATATAAGCCCTGAATCCCTATCTATCTGAATGAGATTAAAATGATGCAGTGCACCTGAAATTTTCCATGGGTTTGATCTTGCTTCAAAAATATTTAAAGGTGTGCATACAGGACGTATGTTTGTACAGAAGAATGTACCATCAACATACCTATGCCAACTTCTGTGAGGATATGATCGCTATCTAAAATGCATGGTGTTTAATTCGCTCATTGTTTGATGCTTTTGTATTACAGCGTTAATTCCTGGCAACAACGGGATTTCAACTTGAATTTATGATATGAGAATAAATTGTTTAAAAAAAACTGGTGAGAACTGACTTCACAATGCTCATCAATAGCAATCATGCGGAATTTTTACAAAAATAAGTGGAGTGACAAATTGTGGATTATACTAGTTATAAATTAAATAAATATGAAACATATCTGCATCTGGGCACTCTGGCAGTCACGATAAAAAATTACAGTCAATAATTGACTTCTAGCTTTCGGTGACTGCTTCACCCTGACTGGTGTAAACAATTTGTTTAGTTTTGGTTGTACATGGAGCATATGATAAGAAATATTGTACTGTTCAGTACGTACCAAGACGAAGCGTGTTGCATGAGTAAAATAATTATCTTATTATTTTTATACAAATGACAAAATAAATACAAGTTAATTAGAAACAACAGATTTAAAAAGAAGATAATATATGTAATTATTTAATTTTCACGTTTTAAAGTAGCAATAACCGTACTAACACGTAAGGCTCAGCATTATTGTAAAATTATTTATTCAGTTGCCATGATTAAAAACTGCTTTTCGACCATTTTTAGCGACTATTGTACTATTTACACACAAGCTTGAGTAGAAACTTAAGTTTGATAGAAAGAAGAAAACACTCATAATCGGTTACTATGTAGAGAATAAATGGATGGATGTCTTGTCAAGTCTGCATAGTAAATCTTACACGGTAAATCTTTTTTTTTTCTCGTAATAGAATAGAATTTACAGATGGACAGAGACGAAGCGATCTTATGTGTCTTAACTATGTAGGTAATGTACATGATGTCGAGTTCTTGTTAACTTTATGAGATGTAGTTTGTTATTTTTTTTTGTTCGTTGTATTTTTACGACACAGAGGAGATGGCACAATGAGGAGAGCCCATTTCAACCAGGACTTTGTCCAGCCATTGAAGTGGCCCATGAAGATGAATCTCAATCCAACATGGGGTGCTGGTCACATCTTGCCGATGATACTCTGCTCCCCAACCCTTGACGAAGGACATCCTGTATTCAAATCAAATATATCATGGAATTATTTATAAGTGAAGGGAAAACTAACTGAATGTATTCCAATATTATTCATCCCTTTGAATTGAAATTTTAATAGGATACAAACATAAAATTATTCATCCAGAAAATAATACAATTTATTGAGATAAGTAAAATTTTGCAAACCTGATTGTACACATTTTGGTCAAATCGTAAACAGCCTCGAAACCATGATTGACACATTGGCCAAGAAGCGTAGCGAATTCACGATTATTAAAGATCTTGAGAGAGCAGCCAGGTGGAATTTTGCAAACGGTACTAGGGTGGAAGCCATGGCTGTGATTGCAGTTACGAGATTGAACAAAAATAGCGCTGTCGGACAAGCATTCCGCGTACACTTCTCCGCCTACGTATGTCAGCCTCACGCCTTGTAAGAATTTCATATCATCACATTTGAGATCACGAGAACATGAAATATTTATAAACTGATTTCTATGAGCTTTTATAATAGTAGTAGTAGTACCTTTGCCAATATGTCGCCTAGTATTTTCTATCGTTGAATTTCGATTTACGTTGGATAACTGGCCCAAGCAAAAGCGGTCCAGATTATTGTTGGGGTTTGTGAATCCATCCACGGTCACTGTAGGGCTATGGCAATGATACACTTCACCAACTCGACTATTCAGTTCGTAGTAAGCAATGCTAGCCCAGTAGTCAGGTTCTTGGAAAGAGACGGCAGCAACGTCCGGTGGAATTGTGTCCATGCTTGAGTCTGCCATTTGTCCCTGTCCATCGTCAGAAGGGCTGTAAGCTGGTGGCGGACTTTCCGCACAGGAAGTCGTTGTGTATGGACTGTGTGGCTGAGAACTACTCGGGCTTGGAATACTTATTGGTGGCGAGTTAGGACCGTTGCTATTTGCTCCACTAAAAATTAAACAAAACCAAATATACAAATTAATTTCTATGTACTTTGGTAACTTTCCATTTCTTTCGTGTCACTCAAATTTCCAAAAGCAACAGCTTTGTATTTTAAATCATGCAGTACATTTTGGTGGGGATGTTTTCCCATGTCAGTTTTACATTTCAGTGAAACACTGTTCTATGCGCTTCCCCCTATGTTCGTTTAAAGAAGAGCAATAACTTTGTCTTAGCGCCAAACTTTTGTCTTCATGTATTAAGGTACTGTTTTTAATAAACAAAATGAAGCCATACTACTGCTCACGTGCAAAACTTGGACGTATCAACAAGTTTAAAAGCAATTACTCCTAATCATAAATGACTTCTCATGCGAGTTCATTTACGACTGTCAACTGTCAACTAAGCGCGGTGGAACACGAAGGTGTATTCCCAAGAACATGTTAATCCAATCGATTCTAACTACATTAAAAGGAAGTGATAAAATGTTTCACGTCTCAACTAATTGGAACGATGGGAAAGTAAAGACATGTATGATGTAAACATGCTCATAAAATCTTTTACGAAGTCAGTATGACGTGGAAAGGAGATTAAGAGGCGATAAGGACTAATTGTTGAAGACGGACTAATTACCTCGTGCTGAACCCGTTATGAGAATAAGCCACATTGTGTGGCATGGCAGGGTCAGGAACAGGTGAGTAAGCCAGGAGACCACCGGGCGGAGGTGCAAATTCACTGTGTCTTGGCACAAGAACGGGCGGGAGAACGGCGGGACTCTCCACTCTCTTGTAGTGGTATGGATTGATACAGACTTCTTTTTGTTTGGCGGAGAATGGGAACTGACAGCAGTCCAGGGCTTTGAGCTCATGGTGGGACTGTAAGTCGGGCCATCTCCAAACTCGACAGTAGATCACATGTGGAAGGCCTTTGCGGTGGGACACCTGAAGACGGCCATCAAGACTTCTTGGAATCGTGACACATTTACTATTTGTCCCGGGACAACTGAGTGCTCTCTCCAAATCCTCCACGGCTCCTTTTTTCTTTTTTAATTTCTTCACTAATGAGTCCACTGCTTTCTCAGCCCATTTCTCCTCTTCATCCCCCTGCTTCCAGCCCAAGAGCTTCTTCACGGCGGGGCTCGTAAAGGAAAATAAACTATTCAAGGACGTCATTGTCGACGAGTGTGTGACACAGTGTGTGTCTGTGAAGTGTATGCAAAACACGTTATAAAAAATGAATCTATCTATATATATAAATATAGAGAGAGAGAGTGAGATATCTATTAGTTTACAGCTTCTGTGTCTTCCTCAGTGGAATTGGAGACACAGAGCTATTGTCAAGGGATTCAATGAGATTAGTTTGAAAAATTGTCCAGCTCTATTTGCACATTCCACCTGGCAAACACTGAAATTCCAATCTCCACAACTCCTTCAGTTGTATGGCGACGATGCTTCCGCACAAGCAACTATCGACGTGGCCACGCCACTGCGGAAGCTTCTTCTCCAGCCAAAAAGGGCTTTTACATTGGCTCTTGTACAGGGAATTCCTCCACCCTCATCCTCCTTCGTCAACACCTGTCCAAACTATCTTCATTTACCAGTCCGTACACACCAACCAAGCCTCTCCACTGCAAAAGGTGGCGTACTCAGCAGACTCAGTCCAAACTGCCTCTCTCTCTCTTCACCATCTATATCTCCTCTCGGTAGGCAACTCCTGTGTTCTCTACCTCAATTTTTTTCATGTAGAATGTTCTCTACTAAAAAAACCACCTTCTCTACCAACTTCGTTTTTATGGTCTCGTGTGTCCCCTACTGAAAATATCTACTTTACCTACTATCTGTTGACTGTCTCCTTGCTCGTGTGGGCTTAAGACTGCACTCTCGTCCATGTGCTTACCCTTAGTCTTAATGTAGTAAGTAGTCGGCTTAATCAAAGTAGTAAAAATATTGTAATAACAATGTGAAACGTAACGTTGCTAAACATAATATTGCATATTGAAAAAGGCGAAACTTCACAATCACATTTTGAAAAGTTGTAAATCATAATATTGCACTTTTTAAGAAAATACAAAGCTACCACACTAATGTCTATAAAAGGATTACATGGAAAAATATGGCGTTGAAATTTTCAGAGCATCATTTTTTTTAATATAGTTAAATTGGCAAGGTCTCTTTGCACTATCAGCATTGAGTACATTGGCATTGTTCTACATTTTCTATGAAGGATCGAATACTAATAGTTGATCTCTTGTAAGCAAATAGAATTTTAATGAAAATGGTATTAATGCAAACAAAGGTGTCTGCTACATCAGGTAATAATATTCGTTGTAAAACAATGTAGCAAGCGGTTTAACTTCTCTTGCCTTCTGGGTTGTAAACTTCAACTTTTAAAATTAGGCCATTTAGTAGTCCAGTATCCAGTAGCATACTGGTGTTAGTCAGTGTCTGTGTTCCTTTAGCCACAAATATGAAGTACATTGAGTTTTATTTAAAAATTTGTGGAACAGATGAACAATGCCAATGCCTGCACTATGTCCGATCCACACGAGAGTACTGGTGGAGGAACGCATTTTCAAGAGACAAGCAGCTTTGTGTTCTGCTAGATTGTATGCTGACGTTTTTACACATTTTATTTGCATTATATTTTAATTTCTATTCGAACCAAAGGTCTTTTTAAAGACCAACATTTCAAGGACCACCCTCACCTCCAAAAGCAAGAGCAAATAATGTTTACAGTTTACTTTTATGTTTGTGCTCTGTTGGAATTAACTGCCTAGTGTTTTATTTTAGCTCACCGATCTTATTGCTACAATGCGACCTACCTTTGAGGCAGATGAGCGAAGAAATCTTAGCATAGAACATACGAGACCACAAAAACGCAGAAGGTATAGGAGTTTTTTTTAGTATAGAACACACTAGACCAATGTTAAAACTAGGTACTAGGTAGAGAGAAAATTCAAGTCGAGAACACACCAGACGTCTACCCTCCTCTCTACTGTCTACTCTCCAGCCCCAAACACTTCTCTCTAGCTACACTCTACACCCATGTCCCCCACGAACCAGTCCTCCAAAAGACTCCCAACAGATCTTCAGAACAGAACGAGAGAGAGAGAGAGAGAGACACATCTTCCCTCCATCTCCACCTTTCCCTTGAGCAAACATCTCCCAGCACCATCGTCTCAGGAGATTATGCCAAGACACAGAGAACCGCATCTTCCTTCTCACTCTCCTCATCTTCACCCAGTCAGTCACAATGAGTTCATCTCCACCACTACTCCACTTTCCCACATTCGAATTCAAATTCACATCTTCTCCGCATCTCCTACTCTCAACAACCATCCTTCTTCGTCCTCTCCACCCCTTTTTTGGCTTATTTTATTATTATTATTATTATTATCACTACTATTTCAAACTGAGACGCTCTCCCGATATGACTGGGACAGAGACTAGAGAGAGAGAGATACCGACTACCATTACGGCTACGGCAATACATTACCTACCATTGTCATCCATGCCCACACCTAAGGAGCTTGTTAGTAACTAGGCTCAGTGTGAGAAGTTGCACTTCTCAGAACTTCCAATGATTCATTCATGACATGCCATAGATTCATTAGATTCATTAAAGCCAGAAAATAAAATAAAATCCCTTACATCCTACTTCACTATCTCCCTGCATGCTCACCGAGTCCCAACCAGAGAGAAGGATATGGATTCAAATGGGAGCCAATGGATTTTTCCGACATTACGCACGATAAGAATTTTGCAGAGGCGCCAGAGTGGATCAACAACACTAGACATGAATGACAATGACACCATGTTTTTTGGGTGATTCAAGATAAATTGTGCAAATAGTTATTTATACGGGTCTGAAGGAAGGTAGAGATGGAAGGGATTCATACATTCGTTTCCCTTTTTCTGGGAAAGAATGCCGAATGAAAAATACATTTGGTATGAGATTCCATCCCCTCGGCATCCAACCAACCAAACGGGCAAATCCGATAAAATTAAGTAGGTAGTTAGCTTTATACGCATATGTATGTGTATAATTGATGACATTACAGACGGCAGTCTGCAGATGCTAGTACATAGTAATTATTAAATAGTTTTTCAAAAGTTTTAATGTAGTTTAAAAAGATTGCTCCTAATAATCCTTTCACTATCCATCATTCATGAATCCTGCTCATCATCATCGTAAAATTAATAAAATTAGAGGGGAAGGATTCAAATTAAGTGAGTTGGGGCACGAAGCTTTGCTCGGAGTAATTAAGCATAATTATCTGTTTTACTTTTAACGGTACCTTCGTTGGGTAGTGTATGGATTCCATTGTTGTTTTTAACACACAGGTAGGCATATGTACATATATCTTTCTATCATATAAAATTGAGCTCCTGCCGACGGAATACTAATGCTCAGAGCATGCGAAGCACCGATAATTCTGCTGAGATAGTTTTTTTTTCCCAATAAATTATTACCATGAGACCCTCAAAGCTATCCCAACCTGTAACACAGCCACAAAGCAACAAGTGCAAGTTAATGGTTCAGTAAAATTTTAAGGCTGTTGTAGTTTTTAAATACCAAACTCAAGTTAATGCATACTTCATGATAAATACTATATAATTATGTACCCATACACATTATGAGTGTACAAAGAGCATGACCAGAGTCCAGAGTAGTACCTGTATACAGATTTACTCATTTAAATATTTACATACTGACTCATAATATCCCGGAATTGGTCTCTATAGCTCAAGCGAGAACCATGGCCTGCGTTACCACAAGAAGTCTTTTTTTTAGTGTTGTCCAAGTACCACCACCAGTACCATTGGTAGCGAGTACCAGTAGGGAACTGTAGTGGTACTGGTAGGGT
>JAQFZC010002374.1:0-23445 GCA_034695205.1 Dicyrtoma fusca | reverse complement strand
GACTTTCATTCTAGACGAGATGATGAAAAATCTGAATGCAACTATTCTCCTGTCCAACGTGCCAGGGCCAGCAGAAAGTGTTTTCATGTTCGACGGCGACCGGCTCATGGATGCTGTCGCTTGGGCACCTTTCAAGGGCGTCACTGGTGAGCACAGTTTCGGAAGAAACCAAAAGCAGTATTTACATTTTACATTGGCACATTGGGCCACATAATTGCATTTTATTATTTTGTATGCTTAAACTAAATGCTTTATATTAATTTTGAATTTTTGCAGCCATCGGTACAACACTCTTCAGCTACGCCGGTAAAATTAGGGCTGCCGTCGTTGCAGACGGTTGTGCATTTCCGGATCCTTCGGACATGCCTACATTAATGAACGAATTTGAAGGGGAAATTGTACAACTTGCCAAATCTAGTGGAGTTAAAACAGAATGCTTCGGTGTCTAAAGCGTTTTGGTCAAACCCAACCAAGGTGCTAATAAGTTACGTAACAAGAAAAACTCAAGTGCAGGCAAATGATTTGCTCTGCAACCCGGGAACGTCATACTACAAATAAAGCACACATCTTGAAAATAAATATTATAAATCCGTCTATTTTATTTCACGTTCATTTTGCGACGATAACATTTTTAAAGTGTAGTTTCACTAAAACTTGATTTTGGTACAGTAAATGAGTTAAGAGTTTGTTATGATCTTTGTGCAATCATAAGAGTTCATAATTATTTGTGTCCTGTTCGTTTTATTTTAGTTGCACAGTTACACTTTGATTTTGGTAATTTTTCTTCTACTCTTCTCAGGTCATATTCGTAAATACCGGAACCTTAACTTGACTATATAATATATATGCTAGCCATTCATTAACATAAAAATTAGCTGTAAAACATCGAGAAATCTAGTAAGACAAACCACTGGCTTTGTCAAAAAAAAAGCACGAAAATATTTTTCCGTCAAACACTTTTATGCATAATGCAATAATTACATGCAATAATAAAATCACAATTTAACTAAACCAGGTACCTAATTAAACAACTTAAATTTAGATCAACAAGCACATTTGATGAATTGTAAGTAGTAATATAGTAGAAGATCATGAACCTTCATTTCAAGAATTCGTTCAGAAATCAACGTTTACGTTAATGTTGTAATTATTGCATTGACTATTTGACGACGGGAGAATTTAGGGTCTCAAATAAGGAATATTTTTCCATAATAATTCTCGTATGTATACCTACTTACATACGTACATACAAGTAGTCGCCTGCTCATCGGGGCAACAGAACAATTCGGCTTCCAAGCGTTTTAGTTTGCCTCGTACCACAATAATGTACTTCAGCACTGTTGCAAATTGCAAATCAGGTTCACATACTTTTGCATTACCCCTGAAATTAGATTAGCCTTAGTAGTATAGCGTGGACTTGTAAACACATTTTAGCTAAGTCCATTGATCCTTGTACTCTTGCGCACACATCCTTTAATTCTTTTTAGTCCTCGTTGTGAGCGAACCCAGAACTTATTAGCGATTAAACAGAATGAACTCACAGCATTGTTGATAACTGGTCCGAGAAGAGAGATAATTAACACCAATAGTAGTCAGTTAAGCTTTGGATCTTACTATAATTTTTAAATGTTTACAATACATACCCGTTTAGCCCGCAGTTAGTTACATTTGCATTAACTACTTATAGTCGTGCATGTTACATGATTTAATGGAATTATGCAATCACTACATATAATTTATATATATATATACTATTATTCTCTCTTTATTACTTAATTGGTTTTAGCAATGGAACTACAGGATCATAAAACTATGTTATATATAACGATAACAACAATATTCTGATCTGAATCTTATGAGTTTAGCAATACACATGCTATACTGTTTATGTATACAATTATGTATATATTCAATTAGTATATACTCTTTTTTTCGTTTATTATTATACCCATTTTATGTAGGACTTATAATCAATCTTTCTAGGTATTAAGGTTGACTGAAAACCGTGAACAGTAGTATTCGCCGAAATAATAATATAGTTTTATTTTGTAAAAAGAGAAACTGCCTGTATTCTGTGTGAAATCTTACAGACTGAAAACATTAAACCCACAGGAAAAACCTATTTAGTAGCACAGTAGCACAACAACTGGATATCGATAACTTATAGATACATAAAATAAAATGTAACACGAAAAATCTTTATGCGCCACTAAGACACTATGAGCGAAGCCTGACTATAACAAACAGCAAACACAAGGAAGAAGCTGAAGTAAGTGTCACCCAAGCCTTCAAAAATTACTACATGTGCCCGTACGCACACCATGGCCGAATTAAATGAAAGCTTAGAAAGACCTTAACAAGTAAAAACAATTAAAAAACAACTAGCAC
This sequence comes from Dicyrtoma fusca, assembly GCA_034695205.1. Taxonomy (NCBI): domain Eukaryota; kingdom Metazoa; phylum Arthropoda; class Collembola; order Symphypleona; family Dicyrtomidae; genus Dicyrtoma; species Dicyrtoma fusca. The sequence continues at coordinate 21,057 of JAQFZC010002374.1, read as the reverse complement.
GTCCGGAAGTATACAAACAATAAGGAATAAACATTTGGAGACATGCTGATTCTTTCAGTTTGATGAATACCATGAAATTCAACCCATCGGGTCCAAAACAAAAAATGGCCACATTAGTTTACCATTGACATTAAGCATTGCTGACTACGCCTAGCTTCAGACCCTGAATTTTAAATGCCATCGTTCTATAAAAAGATGGAAAGATGGTTAAAATACAAATTCCACTTCTTGGACCAAAGTATGTAATTTCCAATTCTAATTTTCGTTTAATCACTCCTTTAGAAGCATGAGTAACAATGTATAGTGACTTGAGTCACACGCTTAAATGCGCCTCATACTTCAATATTTAGCTTGTGGTATTTACTATTGCCATTTATTATTTCTCACCAGGGCAAAAAAGGTATTTGAATCGTTTTGAGATTGTAAAGCTCTTACTACCAGCCTAAAAAATTTATACTCTGCCTGTTTTGTCCAAAAAATATAAATGTTGAAGAAATCACACCGATAAAAAAAGAATGTAAACTTGGATTAGCGCGTCAAGTTTTTTCGTCTTCCTCCTCTTCATTTATAGTTGGATTTCCACGTTCTGCCTCCTCTGAATCATGGCGTAAAATAATCTCCAATTTATCTCTATTCATAGCAGCTTCGGCTGCGTCAACTTGCTCTTTGCGAATTGCCTCATGAATTTCCGCTACTTCCCTGTCATTAACTTCTTTCAGCTCCGGCCGCATCACCAAATACTAAAAATTCAACATCAATTGCAAACATGTTAAAACTTGTATTCATGATTTGTAGCTTGCTCGAATGTACACAAATGCATGTCTTGAAAATTTCTGATTAATTATTAACAATAAAATTATCTTTGTACTTCACAACTACATATATATTAAGCGGTAAAATTGGTGTTTTCTGTATGGGTTGAATAAAATTTCCTGGCTGACATTTTAGTGTTTAGTAACAACAAATAGTGACAATACATACGAAAAAACCAATGACGTCTAAACTACCAACTACGTAATATTGGGCGCCATAAATACATCGTGATAGGAACACAATCTTACAACGGGCGGTGGAAATAAAACTAAAGGGAAGAAATACACTCGACTAAAGATTTTACTTTTATATTACTTTTTTAATGGCACAGCCAGAAGCTTAGCCAGAAAGGCTTTCTTTCAGCTAATTTTAGACTCAATGCCAAAACAACGATTTTATTACTTTTGCCACAAAATAGAAGGCTAAGAAATAAGTTTGCATAACATTACATGACGAATCCACAGTGCGTAAAATATGTCGTCCAAAAACGGCAGCCAACAATAAAATAAAACGACAAACTACAAACCGCTTCCTAGAGTAGGATATACGAGGAGGATATACTAAATATACGAAAATACTCACCTGTAAAATATCGGAAAGACTTATGACTCCAACCACACGATCTTGTTCATCCACAACAACTAATCGATGAACTTCTGCTTTAACAATTTTTTCCATAATTACAAATAATGTATCATCCAGAGTACATTTGTGGACGCCTTCAAACCATTCATTACGGTGCTCATTCGCCTATTAAAACAATATCATTAGCCTGTTTCGAGAATTTTTGGAATGAGAATTATTAAAAAGTGTTTATCAAAAGATGCGTACAAACCTGCTTGAGTGTAATATCGAGATTATTATAAGTCTTCTCAGCAGCCAAATTAATCACATCAAATCGAGCATAAATATCCAAAAGTCTATTTTCCACATCCACTATAGGAAGCGCAGAAACCCGTCTGTCAAGAAACTTTTGAAGAGCTTGAATAATCGGTGTTTCTTCTCTTGCGGTTTCCACATTTTCAAATGTTCCGATTCGTACTTCACGTAGGCGCTTATTTAAGAAAGACGGTCTGGGAATCTCATTTATCTACGAAACGCAATAATATCAACACAGAACGAGATTAATATAAAATTCGACCCCCAATATTGTATTAAATTTATGATATGCATCACGCACCTTGTGCAACGTTCGATAAATCAAACAATCAAGAAAAGTTCTACTAAACATGGACAACCAGTCTACGCTCATTACTCAATAAAAATACAAACCTAAACAAAAGAAAGGTCTGTTCAATATATAAATATGTATCTTGTCCGTTTTAACCTCACGTAATCACTGCTCAAATTACAAGCCTACCAAAATTCTACATTTATTCTCAACCGATTTTGGTTCTGGTTAGACACTACAGAATATGCTTATCAACGCCTAAGCCATAAAACGATGCTAAATAGTATGTACCAATATACAGTGAAACCCCTCTACAGTGGTTCGTCGACGGACGTACTTATTTGCGCCACCATAGCGAGGGTGCCACTGTACCGCTATAAAAAAATTTCCTGCAACACTGGCTAATAATAACTGTAAAGTCGTGCTCTTTGATCAAAAATTTGTGTTGTACTTTTAAAGTACCTGTATTATTAATTATTTACAATGGCCTTTTTTAATGGCATTTAAATTCATTACTTTTATTTGATGTATCCAAAACTGATTGATTTGTTACACTACGGCGAATAGGCCAGAATTCTTAATCAGTTGACTACTTTATCGGTTTTCATGTAGCTAATGAACTAAGGAGAGTTTTAAACTGTTAGCTAGATTAAGTAGTAACATTTTGGTTTAGCTCTGTAATTTCCACTAAAACCGCTAACTAAAATTCCGTGTTATCAACTAATAAGCATATGCACTGTACTGAAGTAGTAACGAACATTAAATTCAAAACTCAAGTAGACTGAGATTCAAAATGCATCAACAAAACATTAGATTTGCTTGTGATAGATAACCAGATCGACTCTATTCTAGGGATGATTAGACTTCGTCTACATTCGACTTATACGAGTTAAGAAAAGGGACGTCAATGGCTGACAACCTTAAACCTCTATAGAGGAGTGTATTAACACATAATATATTGTCAAGGGCCTAACATTTTCTTATGTTTTACTGTAGATGATCCCATACTAACATCGAACAAAACTTCATTCCAACGACATTAAATTCCAACACGTATTTAAAGTCTCAAGGTTGAAATTCGATACGAGTAGTGGTACTAAAAATGTACCTACCCTAGTATAAATACTAAAATAAAAATATAAAACAGTTATAGAATGCAACTGCTATATAAATACACACATAGGTATTCCCTTTAATAAAAGTTCCCTCTCATGAAATTACTATTCATGAGAGAAAATGATAATAACTTAAAGTACTTGGTGCTCTGCACGCGTAGCAATTACACGGGTATATGAACATCACGTTACACACAAATTGTTGGACTTACATATAGAAAGAGAAATTTGAGAATTCTCTTATGAGTCAAAATGTGAAGAACATTTCCCGTATGTTTATCAATCACTGGCAGTCGATGTATTCGGTTATTGACCAATGAGCAAATCGCATCGTAAAGAGAAGCATCAGGATCTATAGAAATTAAAGGCTGCTTATCTTGGAGAAATCTTCTCCTCCAGGTTTCCACTCGATGTTCTTCCAACTCTGACATTCGTCCTACAAAAAACATAGCAAGATAAACAACCATGTCTAAATTTAAACTTACGACTACCACGACTGCTGAATGCAAACTCGATACAGACTAGAAAACGTATGTTTCCTATTTTTGCATTTCCAATCTGCAGTAAAATAATTCCCCACTCTAGGATTCCCAGTCCGTATCTAGAAGGACAACCCCAGCTGCTAGAAGTGCCTATACTGAATTCTCCATCAGTAAGGGAATATAACGAGCTCAACTTGTTTATATATGGCTGCCTGTGACAATAAAATGTTTCTGAGTAGCTCTTATAAGTAGGCTAAAGTGCGCTTACTTAAGCTAGTTGACGCAATCACATACCTATTTATAATGTCTACAGTAAGCCCAGATTTTATATTTATTTATTGATCATTACGACAGACACAATACAGGTCCAGAATTAATGTGTAGTGAGTATATATAATAGTATATATAGTATATTATTACTTATATAGTATATTATTACTATATAGTTATAATAATTATATATAGTATATATAATACATAAGGTACTTGGATTATCCACTTGGTCATAAAATGAATTTTCATAAAGGATTTCAACGTAAATGTAAATTATGAAAATACAGAGGTTGTTATATCATTATATTCATATTATCATCATTAGGCTTCATTCGAATGTAATACTTTACCAGAAGCCAACTGAAGCAAACACGAATTTGAAAACGTTTCAACAAGTCGGCAATTTTAGTCGGGAATTACATTTGTCTATATCGCGGTAACTTACTCTCAACAAACAGCAATTTTGCATACAAGTATGTAAAGAAAATCTCACCTGCAGAATCATTGTACATGGCATGCAGTACCCGAATAAAATCCGTGATGGTAAGCATGCCAACGAATTGTCTCTCGGTGCTATCCCACAGTGGTGCCGCTCGAACGCCTGAGAAATAAAATAGAAGGAATTCTTTAAACTCGACACAATGTACAAAGCTTAAAATATCCTACGAGACAGAAGTAATGCATCATTAATTATTGTAGCCCCATTCATTATTGCACGTCATGTTCTTCCACAACCTTACACGGTTAAACTATATGTACATCCCTAATTGAAAAGTCAAGAAAGAATTTAAATAGCTCAATTTTAAAACCAAATTTCGAAAACATTAATGCTCAACTGTTTGTTATTTCTGAATCGCATGCTCCATTTGCACGTATTAACAATCAGCCTAACCTACATTAATTTTGAATAGAATTACATACGCTTAATTATACGTATCTTTGTAAACAAGTCTTAGTGATTACCTATACGTGCATTGAGAATTGAGATTCAATGCATGTAGTCACGAAGTTTTATCGTAACATCTAGCAATGAAAAAGAACATAAAACCAAAAACTGCTTACACTTCTAACTGTAAATGAAGGCATCTAATATTTTGATATTGACTGAATTTAAAAGTCTACTGCCACAAACAACTGGATTCAAGTTTCAAAGAATTCATAAGTTTGACTGAGTCGCAAACTAGAGATAATATGTAAATACATACACAAATTGAAAAACGTTCATATGCATACACGTAGTCACAAGATATGCACGAGCTTATAAAGCTGTACTCACTTGAACTACAAATTAATAAAAAAAATACTTACCATTGTAAACAAGCGCAAAGAAAGCCTTTTTCACCAACAATTGTGTATCAAACACAACAAGCTTGGCGGAAGTAGGAATAAGATCGTAGCACTTGTGGAATTTGAAAAACTTCACTAGAATTTCATTTTCCTCCTCTTCTGCAAGTTCAAAACAAACATTAGTTGAAGATGGGCCGAATCGTAAATAGTTTTTCCGCAAGAAATCAGAAAAAATAGTTCGTTGCACACTAAATACCCTACGCTCTCCTTTTAATCGATACATTAATAATCTGACGTAATAGATCTCTTATATAAATGTCTTATGCAGCAGTGTAAAAATAAAGGTCTCGTTTTAGTATACAGGTACTGAGTTACAGTGGTAAAGTCCTGGCAAGTGTATAACCATGAAAATCCACTAATTCTTCAAGTAGTTATACAATAAAATACGAAAATATCCTGCATGTCCTCGTCTACTTATCTTGAAAAAATCGACAAAAAACATTCCGCTCGCTTGACATTGAAACTACCCTGATGTAAGTAAGTCTTCATAGACAGCAAGAAAAGTGAAAACAGGCAGCCTTGCAAAATCGATACTTAAACTTCTACTTTATCAGGCTGCAGCAAGAGGTAGAAAGAAAGACCATCTTCAGCGCACCCAAACAGCTCATGCCGAAATATTCATTCCAATCCTCGCATACCGAAATAGCCACAGTGACGACAAATAACAGGAATCCTGTCCACCCATCTCGCACGATAACTAAAATTCAGCCTGCCTCGCTTTGTAATAATTTCATAAATTATAGTCCGGGTACAAAACGTGAGATCCCCTTTTGTTATACCGTAAAACGAGCAAAAATGTAGTAGGCTGGTAGATAATTTAGAACTAAATACACACTCGAAAATGGACCAAAAGTGTAACAAATAAATTATTATACTCGACTAAAATAATTTTTGACAACTGTAAGCTACATCAGTTGGCACTGCAGCAGTCACCGTAGGCGGAAGAATGATGGGTCTAATAATTGTCTCTATTTACTACATTGGCAAAGTCCTTCAAATATCTGTCCTTATCCTATTAAAAGTAAACACAGTGCGCACCCACCAGAACATCTTAACTATACGCTCTTGCTAGACTAAATTAATTATTATACCTTAAAACCTGTGACAGAATGTAAATAAAAGCTTGTCATGCCTAAACACAGAAGCTGGATTGTCTCTTGGACAGATTCATCCGATACATCAAAATCATGTATCTGATCCAATCCATACACATTGGAGTCTTCTATGGCGATATTGTACTGCGACGAGTAAAAGGATAAGTACAGCATCACATATTATTACTGCAGCTCTTCTCAAAGTAATTCACGCTGATACCTTACTTATAACACAATGACGTAATAAAAATTTGGTACTCGTCACAAAAACTTAATTCAACTGAGTTCCCAGTTTCCATTTTTACTCACAATAGAAAATCGAGTATTTCAAAAAAATATATTTTTATATAATTGCGCACACTTAAAAATGGTATAAGGATTCAGTAGGCATAATAACTAAACAAAGACTTGAAAATATTCCTGGAAGCAAAGAAGTCAACTTATTTTTGTCTCAGAATTGCAGCTCAAGGACAAAAGAGTACAAAAGGATATAATTCCGTGCTTAATCGCTCAAACTTATGCACCAACACTAGTGTGCAAATATTTTAAATATAATTTAATACGAGCTGAAAAGATTCCACAGTAAACTTCGTAGGAAACTATCACATAAAGATTATCTGGTAATCTGACGATTGACTGACACTGATGAGCAACAAGCCAAGGAGATTCTTATGAGTATCAAGTCAGTGATTAATAAATATGTGAGGGAAAATTGCACTTTGGTGTTAGTTGACTGATTATTTGTCTAAAAGGCAAGGAAATTATAAAAGTATTTTGGTTTTGAGCGCTTAATATGTACACTGAATACTGAAATATGTTTCCACAAAAACCGTGAGTAGAAAGGCAGTTTGTGCACAGAGTAAGTGAATATTACAATAACTATTACATATTTCCTAGGGGCCAGGTATCTATTCACATCCTCTGTACTTCCAAGTACTTAACAAGTTTTAAGTAACTAAGCCGCATCGTCAAGATACACTGCAGATTTTGATGCGGGAATGTCTGGCAATATTTCCGCCCGAAAAATCCTATCCAAAATACTATTCAAAATAATTTACTCGGGCACAACACAGGGGTATACGGGTAACTGGTTACAGCCATTCTCAACGGCCGGGTGGAAAAACTATACCATACCATAGTAAAGTTTGAATTTTCACAGAAGAAACGTCTCAAACTCACAATCAGTGCGCAACCCTTTCACTAGGAGCTCATTACTTCTTCCTCCTTTTCTAGTACACCGACACGATATGCAACTTCTGCACCAAACTAACTACTCCTCTACGTCCCAGCACATATTCACCTCCCAACGACCCGACGGGAAAGCTACGGAGCACAAGTTTGCACAAGAATGCTAGAAGAATCGCGAACACAGCCCTCGGTAACTTGCTTCTTTGCAGCTCCTTTCAGTATACAGTCGCTTACCAGCTATCTGAACATGCACTTCAGTCAAAACTGATCCACAGCTCCAACATTTAGCTCTCTAAAATCAATGATCGTTCTACAAACTACATACTGCAATAGTAATAGTATTGAACGTCTAGAAATATAAACAGGCCCAATGCCTAGTACTATTTTCTGTCTTCAAAATACGGGTCTATAACTACAGTCTTAAAATAAAATACTTGAATGTATTCATATGGTCCGGTTTAGGTCTTTGGTTCGCTCATAGCAGTATGCACATCGTGTAAACATTGACTGCACCGACTACCGACCGCTCTAGATAATTTGAACAAGAATCTATTGTACTCAGGCCTTTCAAATATAATAAATATATAGCCACGGTGAATAGTAGCCACGACAATCGCAACTGCAATGTGTATTATAGCCTAGACGTAAGACTTGAGCAATAATTTTTGAGGAGAATAGTCGCACAGCTAAGAATAAGCCCCACACTACGATCAACGATGTATCTGTCCACGATCGCTCTACCCGATGTCCTTGTCTCTTTCTGTAAGATTTGAACTTGAAAAACGGCAGAAGCTACTCGTACACGCTTAAACGAACACCCTGTCATTTTTGCACTCAAAGACACTAAATTCTAAAGTCTAAGCAGTGGTTGTTTGACTCCAGAAGCGATGCCATTCATCCTGGAGTCTGGAACTCTACTTTGCGGTATATATGTCCTTCATCCAGACCAGTTCTATAACAACAGTTGGTAATCTATACCCTCTGATGCACACTACGTGAAGTTTCGGCACATTTTTTCGTTTCTCAATAAGTCTTCGCTAAAATCTTACTGATTGTCGAATAACAAAAACTCGAGACAGAGCTTAGCAACGATATCTCGCAGCTTCTAAATCGGTAAATCCGCTACTTCATTTCCATAATCGAAAGAATATTTTTGTACAAGAGTAGTCACGTCGCTTACTGCATTATTTATGGTGAAACACATGCTAATAATTTATTTTACAACAACAATTAATTCTTGCTCACTCACCAGATAAATTGAGGATTCGTTCCAAGAACGGATCAGCTACTGGAAGCTGAAAATCAAAATAAATATACATACTGTTTTAATCACTTTTGTTTACTTATTCTTTCTATTATTATTACAAAATACTACTACCCTACCACAAATATATGACTCAGCCCTCTTTCATCGAAAAATTAAACACAGAGCTAACAAGTAATTATATACGTAACAGCAAATACGACACAGCAGACTGCTGTACTGAATTGAATGTTTAAATTATTTATTCTACTAAATCGCACGGATAAAAATTACAATCTCAAGTCAATGCAGAGAGACAGAAAGACGAACTTTATTATACAAAATAAAGATTACACTGTCCTCCATCGAGGATAGCCCAACGGACTCAGTATACGTTACAGATTTTTGTGAAGATGTAGATTATTTTGGTTATTAAAAAAAACTAAAAGACTAACGATAAGAATTACACATCTTTTTAACATTAATATTGGTTGATGTTTGGAAACAAAATTAGAAACGACCGCAATATGCGTGACTTCTCGTATGGGCTGAGGTCAAATCGACCAAAAGGAATAAATTATTATTTTATATGCGTGACTGTACTTACACCACGAGAATCCCGGAAGAGGATGGCCGCGTGAGCAGGATCTAACGAAACATCGGACGGTCGATGAGAATGCAAGGAAGAACGTCTGGCTCCTGGAAAACAACGATTCGTTAATGAATTGCTTGGATTTCAATGGTTAATCATTTGATTTGGGAATAAGTATAATTATATAATACGCACTCAATAAAAGTTCAATGTACAAAGAAAGTAAATACAATCTCAAGACTAGACTATGACCAGAATTAGTAGCCGGACGGATTTCAAGCGATATCCAGTACAATGTTTGTGTTTTATCAATGTATCATTGTCAAATAACTTAGAAGTCAAAATATTATTAACCAACTGTACTTATGTAACTGCCTCTGAGACTCATAGGTATGTACAACCACTTTTACGAAATAGGTTTTTCTCCAGTTAACACAGTCCAGGCAAAACTGACATATGTACATACAGACGATAATGTCAATTGTTAAATTATAGAAGCATCAGTAAAAAAACATTTGAATAAACATATTTAAATGATATCAGTAAAACCTGTTTTTAAATCGGGAAACTAACAAGCCTCGTACGAAATAGATTTAGAAGTTGTGCTTAAAATACGTACTACGTAACTAATAGAGCTTGGGCGTAACTACATAATTATTATGGATGAATAATGGTGTAAATAGTTGTAACGTATATCTAATCATGTAAAAGCACCCTCTTGAATGATGGACTCGTAGATTGTGTAAGTAGTGTGAGTCTGAGATACATCCTGTGGTTTTTCTTTTTCTGGAATATCGCCTGAGAACCGTCTACGTCGCAGACCTCGTCGTGTTGTATAAATGTCCAGTGACCGACTCCGGGCACGCCAAGGAATATTTTCGTCATCCGTGTCAGCACTGTCTCCCGATTTCCCTTGAGCACTCGAATGACCATTGCTTCCGTGCGACTCCTTCACACTCTGACTCTGATGACTGCTCGAGTGTTTACTTGGACTTCCCCATTTAATTAGATTACGAAAAATATCTTCAAATTTTCGATGGCCGTCAGAATGGTGATGGCTCGAACCACCACTCACCGGAATCGGTGACGACTTTTTATTGTGAGAGATTGAGCTATCCGGATGACTCCGACTATCGTTCGCCATCGTAAATTATTTCACAATGCTCACGATTCTGATTTTTAAAGTTTATTTATTATACAAAATACTATAATACTTTACTGTTGGCTCGGTGGGATAAATTTTCAGCACTTGTGACTTGGCAATAGGCTTATTTCTCTTATATTGCTCTGGATTTTTGGAGTACTTGTATATACATCTCTTACTATAAATCGAAGATGTGTGTACATAGATTTAAAATCTGTTTATTTTATGATAATCAACACTTGCAATGATGATGACACGATACGGGTGTGTTTAAACAAAACTTTTTAAGTAAGAGAAACAGAACCAGAAAGAGACATGATGCAACTGTCCAACTCTTCAAACAACAACACGCACCCTCTGAATTCCGAGATAGCCCAAAGACATTCACAGATCAAGTTTTTCACTGGCACGTTAACCCACACTTAACGCATTCAAAGTGCGTACAAATTTCAATTAAAAACCAGTTTCGTCCAAGTTCATAATTTAGCCTCCCACGTGCTCCAAGGAGGGCAGACAAGGAAGTAAATATGAATTCTCACGTCCACCATTTTAAAAAGTCATTTGGAATTCGGTTCGAGAAACCATCAGCCACTAACTACAAACTAGTGACGAGTGACTTTTTCCAGAAGGTAAGTATACATAACTAACAACACCAATTTCCCTTCTACCAAAATGAAATGTAAAACACGGAAATACGAGCAAAAAACCACAAAATTATTTTCATTCAAAGGAAGAACCTTAATCAAATGTTACACCGAGTCACAGTCAACAGTCCACTTCCCTTGTAAGTAATTACATAATTGTTCCACGTGTTTAGTCCCTTCTAAGTTGTACACTCAGTCGTAGTACCGAAGCAGCATTCTCCAACTGCCACGAGGCACACAACCCATAGGTTTGTACAGTTGAAAATAAAAATCCTTCAAATCACAAAATGTCGTTGTTTCACTATCTCTCTGTGGCAGTGGCAGGATTAACGGGTATTTAGGAACTTGATTATTCAACATAAATGCTTTCGCCTCACACTTAAGGTGACCGATACAAAAAGTATATAATTGTAAGTACACCTTCAAATTACTGTAAACTGAAAAGTCAGTAGTTACGTAATAAGAAAAACGGCAAAAATCGAACATTAATTAAAATCCGTGGAAATTGGCACGTGTTGAGTTGAGTGGGCATGTTTGGCTTATATTATTGCGAACACATTTTGGAATTTATAAAGGAGCGGGACGAAGAGCAGGAGGTGGCCTTAAGGCGTCGAAGGCAGTACAGCGACTGTGGAAGTGGAATCTTTCACAATTTGAGGTTCAATTCAAGACTTGAAGATCAAGATTAATGCCTCTTCACTCAAATGCCTGTACTCTTTCTATCTCCTAGCTTCTCCATCTCCAACATTACCATATGCCATGCCTGCCAGCGAGCTATATTTATACACACACCAGACCAGACTCGCTTTATAAAAAAAAACTAATATCCACGCTCTTATCTTTTAGCAGCAGCTTCATTTAAACCTGTTTTACTTTTGTCTGATCTGAACCAAAGGGAAAAATATTATGATATTTAAAACAGTACCGCTTCATTCACAACAATAATTCTCAGCGTCGTACATACATACGTAATTTGACTGTCAATGTCAACCAGCACACTGGAATTATTTTAAATAAATCTGTCGTAGGGAGATGCAGGTATAAAATACAACCTACAAACTACAAAAGTATATGGAACTACGGGAGCGATCACTATGCACTATAATTTGGTTATATAATTTTTGTTTCTGTCTGTTGTTTCCCTTTCAGTTTCATTCAAATAGGACGAAAGGGACGGAGAAATTCTCTTGAATTCCCTGAAACTCATACATATGTAGTATTTTGAAGTTTACAAGGTTTGTCTTTTGAAATAAATCAAAAAAAAATGCAGTGAGGATGATTCGTATAGACTCGTGGCTTTAACAAGTTCCTTCCGTCACAACACGTTGCAGAATGGCACACAATAAAAGCACAGTGCACTCGTACTAATATTTCTCGTATTTATACTACTTCGATGATATAACACAACTCTGTCTGTCGCTTATTTGGAGAGCTTTTTCAACGACGATCTTCAACGAGCCTTTATATGCACAATTATACGTATGGTATATACGACATACTCTCCTTCAAAACCGAGCACCCACATGGCACACGTGTTGAGAAAGCACTACTGCTCTCCAAGCCCAAGTAGCTTTTATTTACTCCGGTGTAGTAAGTCTCAATTCAACTTCATCTTTCAATTTTAACATTGCATAACGTCTTATAGACCGTAGATCGCACACAGGAGACAGACAATATAAAACTTGCAGAAAACTAACTACGCAGTACGGAGTTGAATAAAATAAGTGCGCTCCTGCTAATAGTAGAAAACGACTTGCGTAATGTAATTCCGGCTCACATAGCACTTCTCCCTACTGATACTCTCCTGCACTCGACGGGAAAGGAAAACATGCGAGGAGTGCAAAAAAAAAATATTAAACTGGATTTCATGAGGAATTGCAGTAGGCGCATTCTACTTCGTTAGCATTTAAAAGAATAACAAGTTTCCCTCATGTGATACGGTATTAAATAACATCCTTTATTTTATAGTATAAGCCGTAGAAGCTGCTATAGCCATGGTTTAATTATATCTATACATTTATATGGGCCATCAATATAAGATAATTCCATGTAAATAAAAGTTGCTGTTGAAGCATCTGCAGGCAGGTCACATTCTCAATATTTATATTTAGAGCAGGCTTAATTTATGGACAGATGCACTGTTTACCACACCGAGGACTGTACACAACACACAAGCCGAACAAGTTTTGGCTCCACGTTGGAAATCTATTTATTTCCACGCTGTCGTTCTTTTCAATAGACGATTTATTAACCTACTTGAAGTGTAAGTATAAATCGCATCGGATATTTCTCCGCTTGAGTTGGCTCCATAAGCCTGTTGCAGGCTCCGAGGGTTTAAATGATATGCAAAATTCAAGTGTCTGAGTTTGCATAAATAGCTCAGAGCACTGCAGCTAGCGAGCGTTGATACTTACAGATGCAAAACCATTGTCAAAATATTATCTCTGTTGCCAAATTTTTCCTGTAATTATACTAGGTATGCACTGCATACGCAACCACATACCTACTTTATTTATTGTTCAAGATTCAGCTAAAAACTAGGCGTAGTTTCTAAAGATAAAACACAGAGTTGTCGCAGAAAGAACCAACAGATACCCTGACGATCGTCCAAGGACAGTTCGTTGTAAATAAATAAAGATCATAATTGTAATCCTGGCCTGGCTCACAGAGTCCCACTACCCTCACTAATGGATAAAATATGTTTAAGTGGCAACAAATCCTTCTCAATTATCAACCACCACATGAAGTGAGATGAAGATCACGTCTGCCCGAGGGGCTGTGCAGGTACAAAGAAAGTCTGTAGGAGTGAAAGTGAGACGACTAGACGATCCTGACGAGTGAGAAAAACACATGACTTCCATCGATTGATGGAGAGAGCACGAGGCGGAGAGCACCAGGAAATCCTCAGTGTGCGTAGTGTAGTGCGTCAAGTTCCTTACAACTACTAACCTCCAGTCCATGGAATGGAAAGGATCTATACACTGAAACATTCGTATGGGTACATCTACTATGAATAGCCCCTGAACCACGCAGTATTTTGGGATTCACCCCGTACATTGAGCCAAATGGCAAGAGCAAATATTTGCATACATACACATCTCAAAAGGAAGGTATAGGGACCCCGAAATCGAGAAGTAACTATACAATCCTTTTACACTACCACGGCTTCCTAAATGTCTCTGATTCGTCGCAGGAAAAGCAACATTCCTAATTCAGTGCATCCACACAGTTTTTGCTGTTTACAAAGCAGTCTTTTGAAAAGTGCCTAAAAGCCTTGGATGCACCTTGGGACTTGGGGTTAGACCGACTGCGCTGCGTGGAGCAACTTGTCTCCAATTTCCACACTATATCTACATCTTCATAGCTACCACCTTATTACATGCAGTATATTCTCTTCGATTAGACATTCCTTCTAGCATTAGCCTAGATTTTCCTGGATCTTCTGAAACTTAAGAGAACTCTAGTAGGTCAAGTCGAGCTTTGTATTCGTTTGGCATTTAGAAGGATACCACGGCACCACCAGGAAGAACAGCTGAGACTGAGATGTAGGTACACTACATTACACATTCCAGCCAGAACTAATTTAGGTATACTTAATAACTGTAGAGATTCAAATAGAATAGCATGAATAACTACGCATGTGGACGTGCATACTGAACCCATGTACCTACGTCTTTTGAGTGTTTTTAGGTGGCTTAATTTTTCTTTTTGTTTTTAGTATGTACATAGGTAGGTATAGTAGGTATAAGTACCCACCAAGTCGTTTCCAAGTAAAATTCAGACTTCGCACATGTATACGATATGCGATGGAGAAAGGAGATCAGATAACAGCTGGAATTTATCGAGAGAGTTGAGCGTTTGCATGCTAGTAATTACTCTTGTTGAAATTACACCTGCCACATAACAGTACGTATGTAGATGCCTTTATAATTAGTGATAGGAGGTGGTAGAGCCTATTATTTTATGACGAAAAATATTCCACAGGAATAATCTGCCTGCACTAGGAGTGGCGTAAGGCTGACTTATTGTACAAAATATATAATATCTATGATGCTATTCATCATCCGTAGATCAAAATCATTTAGCGCTGTTTCAGCTACGAAGCTTATGCAAGCTTTTACGAAAGAAAGGACGACGACTGCTACACCGAATTCTGTACAAGTGCTGGTTGAGGAGTGTGTGGGATTACGTACATGCTTTTATTTCTGCCAATCCAGAGTCCTTCGAGGACGCTAATCAGTCTAGATGTCGAAAACAGAAAGAGAAGTTTGGGATTGTTTGCTTCCACGTACGTTCTACGGTCTGTAGGATCAATGTTGACACAAGGAATTATAATATTTCCCCCTGAATCGAGGACAACTGACAGAAACAGATTATTTGGGTGCCTAGTTGTGTTTGTAAAGCATCTGCATACGACGTTATTATTTATTTCTGTAGTGTGGTTACATACTAGGTACATACACATATTTCTACACAACAGAGTCTGGCTCTGGCAGTGCTCAACATACCAAATTGCGTAACACTGCATTGTTCTAACAGCTACAGTCAACAGAAATAAATAACAAAATAAATACACCATCGTGAAAAAGCTGTGTTGGTTGTATAGAAAGCCAATTATTAGTTTCCCTTTAAATTAGAAGTATGTATACATACTTTTAACCGTAACCATTCGGGTATTTAGACAACTTGTGCATCTTGGAATCTCGACTTAAATCAAGTAAGGAGTATTGTGACAGTATATCTTACGTTGCCCACTTAATCTTTAGTAATAAATTATTGTATTTCGGAGGGTATACAGCAACCAGAGGCGATCGAATGCCCTTGCCTTGTCGATTTAAACAATAATGTATCTTTTAAAATTGGCGTAGTAGCTGCACAATTAAAAGCGTAGTTTTTGAACATGTA
Organism: Dicyrtoma fusca; assembly: GCA_034695205.1. Lineage (NCBI taxonomy): Eukaryota > Metazoa > Arthropoda > Collembola > Symphypleona > Dicyrtomidae > Dicyrtoma > Dicyrtoma fusca. The sequence continues at coordinate 5,046 of JAQFZC010002374.1, read as the reverse complement.
GACACATCATCATCGATGAATCAACCCACTTATAAATTTAGACTGCCCTGTAAGTGTCAAACTAATACTTGATGAAACGATGGATTGTTTAATTAATGATAAAGCAAATATTAACTCTAAAAGCAAACCTTGCTACACACTATAAGTATTCAGGGATACAAGATACAAAGGTTCAACGTACTTTGAAAATGGAAAAAATGTCCTAGCAGCCCTACGATCCTGATTCTAATCACACAACTTCTATTAAACCTAAAATTTCTCTAGAAACGATTTAAAATTAAAATAGTTTTGCTTAAATACTTAAAGTTACTGCACATTTCCATGTCTTAATTCGAAATAGGTACTCAAGTTTACGAGATGCTATGGGAGGCAAACATTTTTGTTACATCATAGGTAGTTATCGGAATTTAGTTATCACTCATCCCAGAGATCAAGAAGTTTGTATGTATAGTATTGTTTTGTCTTTCAAATCAAACTGGATGCTCAAAGTTGAGTAAATAAACTTTGCCGTCTTCAAAATATACTACATAAAGGGAGCTTAACTTTTATCTCTCGAGTGAATTCAGGAGATAAGTCAACTATGTACCTTAATACTAAATTTTACTCAACTTTCCATAATATGTTTAGGGTTTAGGTATATACGTAGTTTGGCTGGGACACAAGTACTACCTATTTTGACTTCCAAGATATTTGACAACCGTGGCTAACAACTGGTATATAAAAATATTTTGAATACACAAAATTGTTAACGTTCATTAAAGCTTGAATTACCTGCTGGAGTCCATGAATTGGATGATCCATGTTTCTGCAAACAAAACAATAGAACAGTCAATGATAGCTTCGTTGTGTACATACATAGATATAGAGCTAACTAAAATACAATTAGTAAGTTTGTGCGACTGATTCGCTCAATATTTTGTAAACATGCAAAAACCGAAACCATATGTGCAAGAGCTGCTTTTTGTCAAGTATGATCTGCGTGCATGTCTCGAATAAAACAGAGGATGTCTGGAATACAGACAAGACTAAATGCTAAATGCATGAAATACATCCCAATTGATTACAAACAAACGCTTGTGTATAGACGTATTTACTTTTAATTATACGCCCCGTACAACTCTAATTTATCGCACTTTTGACTGTAAACCTCGAAGTTAATGTGATACTGTAAACACTAGTGGGCTTAATTAACGAAACAGTAGTAAGTCCTTCTCCCGCAACTGTCACTGCTGGAAAAGGGAATTTGATACCAAACATGAGTAGAAACCCATTAGCCGAAACCATCACTGACTTTAAGAGAATAATATTATTGAAAAACAATACAACAAAGTACATACATTTAGTGTAGGTACCTACATACATACGTGTATTGTGTTACACTGTCTCTGGGAATAAACCCGTGCTTTTGCATCCAAAAATATTAAAAAAATAGTCTTTGTCTAGTATCCTTGCCTTGTATAAATTAATAGCTTTTAAGAGAAAGGATGAATGGAGTATTGGTTTCTCTAGTTCATAAATTAAAGATTAATTATTTAGTAGGCTAATTGTCATCAAGAATTTTCGTCTCAACATTCATTCTGAATGCACATCCACATAATTATTTATGTTTATGTAGGATTCCTTTCCTTACAAAAGATGTCATGGATTCGTGCGTGTACAAATAATGATCGTGTCATAATTAGAAGGCTCTGGAAGATTGTGCACACGAGCATGCATATAGGACTCCTTACGTCAGTAAAGTTTTCCCAAGTTTTCCACTCTCCACAAGGGCAACACAAACCTTGCCTCACTATCCGTATCACTCCGTACAAATGACAGTACACTGCTTCCTTTAGCCTTAGAATAAAAATACAAACTAAATACGTCGCCTTGAAATTCGGAAGAGTCACTAATTTTAGTTGAGAATATAGATAAATATTTGAAGGAAACGATTGAATACTGATTTTGAATGTGGGTGGACGGATGACTCAGATTCAGATATTTGAGATATATTAAATTACCCTTGTGAGTATAAATTCTTTAATTCCGGATTTATGCAAAGCTTCCGGATCCAGTGATCGACTCCTCCCTGTCTTAGCCTGTCCAGGATTGATTTGGAAATTCTCTTTACTTTTGCTTTTCTTCCACTTGAAGTACGACCCCACCTTCGACATTGCTGATGAGGAGTCCGTCGTAATTTTTAAATAATTTCACAGTATGTAATGTACAGAACAAACTTAGTGAGCTACTATCAAAGTTTCTTGTGCTCGTCAAAAATACTGCATTTACACAATAAAAATCTACTTAAACTTGGCAACTTAAAAATAATAATAATATTAAAACAACAAATAATAATTTAGAGTAAAAACTCTTGTGTTATTTTGTAAACTGACTCGTCCACGGGAATTATTATCTGTAGCACATAGCTTTAAAAATCAAATTGTGTTGTCAAGATTAGAGGAAATCCCTCTGTTTGTTTGACTAACTCTGAAATTGAAATGGTAGTGGAAGTCACTGGTGAAAGAGAGTAACAATAATGATTGTGTTGGAGGATTCTCAACTCAAGTATATAAACAGATTGCCATCCAAAGAACGATTGGGCTGGAGGTATCCATATGACAGTCTCTCTGAATTCTTTTGAAGCTCATAATAATACTAAAACCTACCTGGGAGCTAGAAAGTGTCTGTCTATACAGAAGAAGAGCTGAAGAGTAAAACCGCTATTACAAAATTTTCTACGTAATAGAATAATGGAAACCCAATGATGTAGACATGCACCACATACTCATTTAGCATTAGTTAGGAAGGTTATACCTACCTACATTAACCATCGAAACCACGTTATCATACTGTCTCACGTCCAACGATAACTCCCCTCGTACAATATTATGTACAAGTTCAGGTCGATCCTCTACTTTTATCCATGTACATACTCAAACCCAACTACCACTCAAAACTTATACTTTTACGATTAGCTAGCTACTACCTTGGTTGAAATACAGACACTGTACTGATAGCTTCCTCTCTTCTCATCTCTTCCCAACGTTCCTTCATCATAACTACCTATACATTAATTATAGCACACATGGGATTAGGGAATTAGCAGCAAAATATGTTTGGTATTCAGAAACACCTCAACCTCCAGAGGGAATATCAGTAATGAGCAGTAGAACTGTAGCGAGAGGTGTTGATTATATAGCCTAATCTCCTCTACTACACACTTGCTATATGCAATGAAGAATTAAAGTTTCTATTTTAAAATATTATGCTCATCATTTCGCATTTTAATTTGCATATTTGCATTGTATTCTAATGTAGGTGGTGTCCCTACATATACATAGCTGTTCTGTATTCCAATTCCACCTCCTACATTTTATACATGTACAACGGAGCAGAACAGACCAGCTCAACTCAACTGCAACTAACACGAGGATCCAACATTCAATTGTCATGGGCTCTGTACTGTCCTGATACCAATATAATTTAAAGTACCGACTTTGTGCAATAACACATAACTATTATTAGTAGTATTATCATTAAATGTATACAGCTTTGAATTATGTAGCTTTAAATAGCACTTTCTACATTAGAAACGTTTCAAAACATGTCCAAAATTATTTGTTACGGATGCATGCGTTGTAGTTACACATCTGCCGCCGTCCAGTAGCAGTACACAATTAGGTACGTTCATATGTATAGCAGTAGTTAATACTTGTGCTTGGATCGTACTACTCAAAGGGGAAGTCTAGAAAAATAATAAAATTTGAATTCATTATTTCAATCCATCTCTATAATATCTGAAATAAGCGCTTTTTAAAATGGATCACACAATTCTAGTTTCTAGTGTACTTGGCTCTTCGCTAACTTAGGAATTAGGAATATCAATTAACTGGGATTGAACAGTCAAACGAGTAAAAACTAATGAGAGAAATTGCCATCTTTGAGAAATCATTATTATTTAAATAAAATTACATGTTACAATACTGTTATTGCAAACGTCAATTCAACGTCATGTGATTTTTTGTGCTGAAGGTCTGTACACGCCAGTGCGCTCGGCGCAAAGTACCGACGTACACCTGGGTTCCTCACAAACTGACAATGAGAGACCTTAGTCCCTGACCTGACCCCTCTGGATACAAGGCCAAACTGAAACCCAAGTTTAAAAGAAAGAATAAAATTGTCTACATAAATGTACATAACGTAGGAATGTTCACACTCCACTGCATCAGCGAACTATGTATGTAGATACAGATCATCTTAGATAATTTTAATTTTAATTTTCAATAATTTTAAGCTGTTTTCAAAGATCATTATTCATTCTTTTTCGTCCTTCAACATTCTATCGACTCCCCTAGTCAAACTCAAATTACCACGCTGCTAGTCTTGAAAGACGAACTGTGGTGAACAACAAAAAGGTGTTGTGAGGTTTGACATTGAAAAATCAAGTGGGGAGAGTACAACAGAAAAAGAAGTAGATACTACCTACCGAATAAGTACAGCCTGAGCAGATTCTATCGCTTAAAAATTATAATATTATTTGCTCATGAGCTCTTGCACAAGCGAAATTCAAATGAGCCAACAAAGTCTGAGCCTGGGTTGTGTGCAAAATCTAAAAGGATTATAGATTAATAGATTATCATTGAAAGTGCAGAGTGTTAAGAAGGAACATGGAAGTACATACATAAGTATGCATATTAGTAGTATATTATACTCTTATTTTCAGCCGCAAACTACAAAGGACTTTCAAATTTTCAAATAAATAAATAAAGTCAGTTTTATCCTCTTCAGTTTCTCATGGGTATTATCGCAGTGGACATTCTGTTCTACTAGGTACATGGATTTTGACATATATATACCATATACAGACAGTATGCCTTCTACATACGTAATTTCGATGAGAACAAATTAAAAAATAAGACCTTGCCTTTTGGCTCTAACTCTAACGTATGTTTTCCAGCTCGAGTCGTGTAACCTCGGTTGCCTTTCATATGTATATCGTCTGTGTAAATGCAATTTGTCCCAAGTCCAGTCTCAGCTTAATTGCAATATGTCCCAAGTCCACATAAT